>MU757092.1:18440-32986 GCA_026770625.1 Nicotiana glauca
TATATATATATATATATATATATATATATATATATATATATATATATATATATATATATATATATATATGGACCCCTTCCAAGAGCTGAGGAACATAAAACTATTTCAAATTATTACTACAATCATACTTGGCATTTAGATCAACTGCCGTTTATATTACCAGCTCAGCTACATACTATTATCCACAATATTTACATGTCTATTCAACCTTCAACATACGATCAAATCTACTAGGGTCTTACACCAACATGTTTGTTCATTGTTAACTCCATGTATAATTCTCTTTCAACGACTATGAATACTCTAACCACTGCTCCACTGCCAAACTATAGCTGGATTTGGAAATTACCAATTCCTCCAAAATATCTCATTTTATATGGTTAGTCTGTCATGATAGGCTTCCCACAACTGCATATCTTAACAAGTTAGGTATCCTCAATTTAGCTATTTGTACTCAGTGTCATAAATGCCCTGAAATATTAAAACATATACTTCTTGATTGTACACCGGCTAGAAAACTTTGGACTAACCTTCATATTTCCACAACTTTTCTAAATTCATTACAATCTTTTGATAATAATTTAATACTTTTTAAGGTATTCATACACCAGAATTTACAAGTTATCCCCCCCCCCACAATATTTCAAATACCACACTGATTCCTTTTGCTTTATGGGAACTATGGCTTACACGAAATAAGAATACCCTGGAGCATTAAAAACTGGAATTAACTATCTTCGCTGTATATAATAAGACTGTTGAATTCTATTATCTTACAAACCCTAGATGTAAGAATATTTCTACCCTATCTCTATATGTTAAATGGCACCCCCCATATATACATACTTACAAGCTTAACATAAATGGCTCTTGCTCACTTAACAACTCAAAGTGTGGTATATGAGGCATCTTTCGAAATCAGCAAGGGAATTGGATTCTAGGTTTTGCCAGAACATCAATACCTGGAACAACAATTCAAACTGAACTGCTAGCTTTGCTCAAGGGCCTAACCATTGTTGTCCAACAAAAGCTCAAACCACTCATCATTGAAACGGATGCACAGACCCTACTCAGCTTGTTCAACTCCCAATCACTACAATACACTAATATACTCAATGATTGCAGGTACTTACTCCTACAACTGGATAGTCCACCTCTCAGAAGTATTTACAGGGAGCAAACAATGTTGCAGACAGTCTAGACACCTGTGGAGCTAAGCATACAAAGGAACCCTGTATAATGTTTGAAAGTCCACCACTTTTTGTGACATCTTTCTACCAACAAGACCAATAAGGCCTACTACGCAGAAGGATGATCAAGTCTACAACTATTTTATGTAATAATAGTACTAGTTTATCTATTCATGTAACTCCTTATGCTACTCATACTGTAGGTACTACTCCTTTTGCTATAGTTAATGGTTCCTCTACAGCAACCTTAAGTACTACTTCTAGATTTGTAGATCTGATGCCTTTAATGCATCACGTTAACTGCTCTCTACGAGCTTGATTTTATATATATATATATCTTTTCTATCAAAAAAAGTGTAAAAAAATGTTATTCTATCGAAAAAATACTACTAAAGAAAGTGTCACATAAAAATGAAACGGATAATGTATTTTACACTTAGGCGTCGTTTGGTTCATATATGGAATATCCCATGTGATCATAGTTCTGGGATATCCTTCGGAAATGTTTATCCTACCTCCTATATGTGATAAACTAATATCACCATTTTGGTATAAAATTTATACGACTATTAACTAATACTTAGAACCAAACATAAGATAACTATAATCCCAATTTTTATAGCGATGCCCTGATAACCGAACGACCCTTTAATTATTATTTGATTCACTAAGAAGTTGTTCATGGATGATAACATAAGAAAATATTTTATACATGAATTCTAACTAATCACTGGTTTATCTTAAGTGTGTTATAAATAGAACTTTATTTATGGTAAATGTCTATATTTTAGAGAGATTTTAGGAATTTTACTTGGTGGCTAAGTCACACTTTCCCTATAAATAGAGGGGGTTCTATTCCATTGTAATTCATCCCAAAAAGAAGAATTCTCTCTCTTTCTTTGTTATATTCTTCTTTATTATTTTATAACATGTTATTAGCACAAGACTCTACCGTCTCAAGAAGCTCTTTGAGAAGATTAAGTTATAACTTTTCTCCTCTTTTATTTATGACTGATATTATGAAAAAAAAGTTCGTTGCCCTTAAAATTTCGGGCAAGAACTATATGACATGGATGTTGGATGCTGAAATCCATTTAGATGCAATGGGTCTTGGAGATTCCATTAAAGACAAAAATAAAGCATCCACCAAAGACTGTGCTAGGGCCTTCATTTTCTTGCGCCATCACCTTGATGAAGAGTTGAAAATAGAATATCTCACAGTCAAAGATTCACTTATTTTGTGGAATGTCTTAAAGAAAAGATATGACAACTTAAAGTTGATCACTCTTCCACAAGCACGGTATGATTGGGCTCCTCTGAGGCTCCAAGACTTTAAGTCTGTTTCTGAATATAATTTTGTGATGTTCAGAAGTAAGAATTACTTCTAAATTGAAACTCTGTGGAGATACTATCACTGACTGTGATATGCTTGAAAAAGCATGCACAACGTTTCATGCCTCCAATATGGTCTTGCAATAGCAGTATCGAGAGAAAGGTTTCAAGAAGTATCTAAGTTGATTTCTCTTCTCCTTGTGGCTGAACGAAACAACGACTTGCTTCTGAGAAATCGTGAAAATCGTCCCACTGCGTCTACACCATTACCTCAAGTGGATGAGGTATATTCCCATTATGCTAAGCGTGGAAAAGGCTGTGGCCCTATTCATGATCGTGGTCGTGGTCGTGGTCATTGCTGTAGACAAGGAAGAAATTTTTCTGGTGTTAATCACTCCCCAAAGAAAAATAACCACCAAAAGTGAAAAGGAAAAGATGAGAAACTAAAGGCAAATAGTTCAGAAACTTAATGTTATCGTTGCGGTGGAAAAGGGCATTGGGCATTTGTCGTATACCAAGACATTTGGTTGAGCTTTATCAAGCATCCTTAAAGAATAAAGCCTCTGGAGCTAATTTTATCTCTGACAATGAATTTGACATCATCCACTTGGATGTGGCAGACTTCTTTGAGCATCGTGATGGGAAAATAGACCACTTGATCGGTGATGGATATGTGGTTAAAGATGATTGAGTAGTTTGATATTTATTTTTGCATATTCGTAGTAGCTAATAAACATCATGTCATCTAGTTCTACAGTCAAGATCCCCTTATCATTTACAAGAATATAATAAGCGTCAATTAAGACATTTGACAAAGACCTTATCTTCTTGGAAGAATAGGATTTTAGATTTCTCTGAACATCCCAAAAGCTTACCTTATCGTCTTCATCTTCTTCATCATCATCATCTGACTGAGCCATCAGTGTGAATAATGAGTCATACTTTGTTGCTTTGGTTTCCATTGTCAATAAGGAACTGATTTGTGCATCTGATTCCCTTTCGGATTCACTTGAGGATTCTTCCCAAGCAGCAAGGGCCTGCTTAACGATATTGTCTGCAGCACTTTTTCGATTGAATCTTTTCTCTAGAACCAGGTTCCTTTTTCCTGCTTTGTCAGGATTTTGCTTGTACTTCTCCGGTTTCGCGAGAGGGCAGTCTTTGATGAAATATCTGGCTTTCCACATCCATGACAGAGATCGTTGTTCCTTGTTTTACTTGAACTGCCCCACTTTAGTATGCCACCATTTCTTTGAACCATTTTTTGAAATGTCTTAGTAACATAGGCCATGTCACTATCTTCATCACTTGATTTACTTCTTTAAGACTTAAACACCAGGTTCTTTTCCTTCTTAGGTTTTCTTCTTTCACAGTTTTTCTTTCTTTTCATCTCGTATGTTTTCAGATTACCAATCAACTCATCCATGTTCAGAGTTTGAAGATCTTTAGCTTCTGTGATGGTGTTTACCTTACTTTCCCAAGACCTAGGTAGAATACTGAGAATTTCCTTACAAGCTTGTTTCTGGGAATGACATCTCTAAGTAAGTGAAGCTCAATCAACAACCGCTACCGTGGCCTAAGATACCTCGATCTGCACACAAGGTGCAGAGGGTAACGTAAGTACACCAAATCAGTAAGTAACAAGTCCAAACTATGGAATGATAGGTAGTGACGGACTAAACCTCAACAGGTAAACAAAATTAAACTGTGCAGTAAAGTAGGCATGCTTTCAATTCAAGTATTCAGCTCAAGTAGTAAAGTAAATACAAATCTGAACAGTGTGAATTATAAAGCTCGGCAGATCTCTACGTGCCAATGCACAGAATGCATGAAAATGTACCATTTGCCTCCACTCTCAATCGCTCAACCACTCGGTACTATATATGGCCATCTGGCCCAGGGAAGATCCATCCCGGAATATATACACAATACTAACAACAGTCACTTAATACCGAGAAAGGCCATTCCAGACCTATGGAGAAGATCCATCTTCAGGTATAAATACTTGGGACAAGATCTATGTCCAGGGAAGATCCATCCCTCAAAATATCAACTGCACTCATTGGGGGTATGTTACAGACTCCGTAGGGTCACTTACAGCCCAAGTGCTATCATAATAATCAACATAACCGTTGCTACTGCAACCCGATCCCATAACTGACACTCATAATCAGGCTCTTGGCCTCACTCAGTCATCACACTCCAGTCTCACACACACGGGCTCACAATGCCATGAAACTAGCCCGAAACAATGATAAGATATGCCAAAATAATAACAACTGAGACAGAGACATGAAATGATATGCGTAAATAAGACTGAGTACAGAATATCAACGAAACTATTGATATGACAGCAAGAAACAACAACTCGATTCTCAACGGCGTCGGCATGAATCCCTAGCATGATATTTTAGCACGATTTACAGCTCATTTACTTAATCACATAACAGAAACACGAATATCAGCAAGAACGAGACACTAAGCGGTGCCATGGAATGAACCAGGCCACAATTCTCATGGTGCACGCCTATACACCCGTCACTTGGCATGTGCGTCACCTCAATATTAATCATATAGCACATAGTTCGGGGTTTCGAACCCTCAGAACCAAGTTTGAAGTGTTACTTACCTCAAACCAAGCCAAATCATACTCCGCGATATCCTTGCCACTGGAATCGCCCTCCAAACATCTCGAATCTAACCAAAAGCAATACAATGAAATCAATATAGGCCAAGGAACCAATTTTGTATGAAAAACTATCAATTTAGACCAAAATCTCGATATTCACCCAAACTCGGCCCTTCGGGCCCACGTCTCGGAATCCGACAATCACAAAACTAGAAAGCTCTTTCACTCGCGAGTCTATCCATACTAAATTCATCAAAATCTGACATCATATGGTCCCTCCAATCCCCAAATCAAACTCTCCAATTTCCAAGCCCTAACCCCTCATTTTCACCCCTAATCTTCACTAATTACATGCTTAATCAACGGGAAATCAACACATATACGAGTATTAGGGCTCAAGCCACTTACCTTGCTGATAAACCCTTGAATTCCTCCTTAAAATCGCTCTCAAAAGCTCCAAAGCCAACTAAAAATGGTGGAAAATGAACTAAAATTCATGAAGTCCACCATTTATACATTCTACCCAAAACATCCGCATCTGCAGTCTTCATGTCGCTTCTACGATGCTGCACCTACGGAAAATCCATCACAGGTGCGGTTTTCACTTAAGTCCTCAGAATCCGCTTATGCGACCCAATCCTCGCACCTGCGGTTCCTGCCCTCCTCAGCCTTGACCGCATCTGCGGCCCTTTCTCTACTTCTGCGGGCTCGTACTTGCGGGCCCCACTCTGCAGGTTCGGTTATGATAGCTGAGTTCAACCGTTAGCATTCCTCAATTTCCAACCATGTCCCGTCAACCACCCAAAATCAACCTAAGGCCCTGGGGACCTCTATCAAACATACCAACAAGTCATCTATCAACATACAAACTTAGTCGAACCTTCGGAACACTCAAAACAACATCAAAACACCATATTATCCTCGTATTCAAGCCTAAGAACTTCTAAACTTCCAATTCCTGCAAACGATGCCGAAACCTATCAAATCACCTCCGAATAACCTGAAATTTAGCACACACATCACAAATGACACTACGGTTCTAATACAACTTCCAAAATTTTATTCCGACCCCAATATCTAATTTTCCACTGCCGACCAAAATCACCAAGTTTCTAACTTTTGCCAATTCAAGCCTAATTCTACCACGGACCTCCAAATCACATTCCGAACGTGCTTCTAAGTCCAAAATCACCTAACGGGGCTAATGGAACCATTAGAATTCACATCCAAGAACGTTTACACATAAGTCAACATCCGGTCAACTTTCCAAACTTAAGCCTTCCCAAAAGAGACTAAGTGTCCCAAATCCTCTCTGAATCTACACCAGGCCTGAACCAACTGATCCATCATATCATAGCATAGCTGAAAACACAAAAAGAAGCAAAAATAGGGAAATGGGGTAATAACTCTCAAAATGACCGGCCGGGTCGTTACATCCTCCCCCTCTTAAACAAACATTCATCCTTGAATGGGTCTAGAAACATACCTAAAGCCTCAAATAGGTGTGGATATCTGCTCCGCATCTCCCGCTCGGTCTCACAAGTAGCCTCCTCCACGGGCTGACCTCTCCACCGCACTTTTACTGAAGCTATATCCTTTGATCTCAACTTTCAGACCTGCCGCTCCAAATTAGCCACTGGCTCCACATCATAAGTCAAATCACCATCTAACTGAACCGTGCTGAAATCAAGTCATGAGACGGATCGGCGATATACTTCCGGAGCATAGAAACGTGAAACACTGGATGCACCCCCGACAAACTAGGTGGCAAAGCAAGCTCATAAGCCACCTCCCCAATCCTCCGTAGTACCTCAAAAGGCCCAATGAACCGAGGGCTCAGCTTGCCCTTCTTCCCAAATCTCATAACACTCTTCATGGGTGAAACCTTCAGTAGAACCTTCTCTCCTACCATATAAGACACATCACGAACCTTTCTATCAACATAACTCTTTTGCCTTGACTGCGTTATACGAAGCCGCTCCTGAATCACTTTCACCTTGTCCGATGCATCATGTACTAAGTCTGTACCCAAAAGCCTAGCCTCACCCGGCTAGAACAAACGTACTGGAGATCTACATCATCTCCCATATAAAGCCTCATACGGAGCAATCTGAATACTCGACTGGTATAAGTAAACTCCACGAGCGGCAAAAATCGATCCTACGAACACCTGAAATCAATGACACAAGCACGCAAAATGTCCTCCAATATCTGAATAGTACGATCGGACTGTCCGCCCCTCTGGGGTGGAAAGTTGTGCTCAACTCAACCTGAGTACCCAACTCTCACTGCACGCCCCTCCAAAACTGTGATGTAAACTGAGTACCTCTATTTGAAATGATGGAAACCGGGGATACCATGCAGGCGAACAATCTCTCGGATATAAATCTCAGCCAACCACTCTGAAGAATAAGTAGTACACACATGAATGAAGTGCGCTGATCTGGTCAGCCGATACAATCACCCAAATAACATCGAACTTCCTCAAAGCCTGTGGGCGTCCAACTATAAAATGCATGGTGATCCGCTCCCACTTCCACTCTGGAATCTCTATCTGCTGAAGCAAGCCACCCGGTCTTTAATGCTCATATTTCACCTACCGGCAATTGAGGCACCGAGCTACAGACCCAACTATATCTTTCTTTATGCTCCTCCACCAATAGTGCTGCCTCAAATCCTGATACATCTTCGTGGCACCTGGATGGATGGAATACCGCAAACTATGGGCCTCCTCTAGAATCAACTCCCAAAGCCCATCTATATTGGGCACACATATCCGGCCATGCATCCTCAACACCTCGTCATCACCAATTGTCACATCTATGGCATCACCGTGCTGAACTCTATCCTTGAGGACAAGCAAATGAGGATCATTATAATTGCACTCTCTGATATGATCAAATAAGGAAGACCGAGAAATCACACAAGCTAGGATTCGACTAGGCTCCAAAATATCCAACCTCACAAACCGATTAGCCAAGGCCTGAACATCAACTACAAGAGTTCTCTCACCAACAGGAAGGAATGCAAGACTACCAATACTCACTGCCTTTCTACTCAAGGCATCGGCCACTACATTGGCCTTTCCTGGATGGTACAAAATAGTAATATCAGTCATTTAGCAGCTCCAAACATTTCCGCTGCCTCAAATTGAGATCCTTCTATTTGAACAAGTGCTGGAGGCTATGATGATTAGTAAACACCTCACAAGATACACCATAGAGATAATGCCTCCAACTCTTCAACTTGGAACAATGGAAGCCAACTCCAAATCATGAACGGGGTAGTTCTTCTCATGGGGCTTCAACTGCTAAGAAGCATAAGCAATTACTCTACCCTCCTACATCAACACACACCCAATGTCGACCCGAGAAGCATCACAATATATTGTATAAGAACCTAAAGCTGATGCCATAACTAACACTGGAGCTGTGCTTAAGGCGGTCTTGAGATTCTGAAAGCTCGTCTCACACTCATCCGACCACCTGAAAGGAGCACCCTTTTGGGTGAATTTGGTCAAGGGTGATGCAATAGATGAAAATCCCTGAATGAACTGGCGGTAATAACCCGCCAAACCAAGAGAGCTACGAATATTTGTGGCTGAGGACAATCTGGGCCAACTCTGAACCGCCTCTATTTTCTTTGGATCAACCTGAATACCCTTACTGGACACTACGTGCCCTAAGAACTACACTGAACTGATCCAAAACTCACACTTGGAGAAATTTACATAAAGTTTCTCCTCCCTCAACCACTGCAATACAACCCTCAAATGTTCTGTGTGTTCCTCCTAACTACGAGAGTACACCAGGATATCATCAATGAATACAACAACAAACGAGTTGAGATAAGGCCGAAACACGCTGTTCGTCAAGTGCATGAACGTTACCGGGGCATTGGTTAGCCTAAATGACATCACAAGGAACTCATAATGACCATATCGGGTCCTCAAAGCTATCTTAAAAATGTTCGAGTCCCTAATCTTCAATTGGTGATACCCTGACCTGAGATCAATCTTGGAGAACACCCTCGCTCCCTGAAGCTGGTCAAATAAATCATCAATACGAGGCAAAGGATACTTGTTCTTGATTGTGACTTTTTTCAACTGCATATAATTAATGCACATCCTCATAGTGCCATCCTTCTTCTTCACAAATAGAATAGGAGAACCCCAAGGCAACATACTAGGCCGAATAAACCCCTTATCAAGGAGTTCCTGAAGTTGCTCCTTCAATTCCTTTAACTCCGTTGGTGCTATATGATACGGTGGAATAGAAATGGGATGAGTGCCTGCCAACAAATCAATACCGAAGCCAATATCTCTGTCGGGTGACATGCCTGGTAGGTCTGCAGGAAATACATCTGGGAAATCTCCCACCATCGAAACCGAATCAATACTAGGAGTCTCTATACTGACCTCCCTCACAAAGGACAAATAAGAAAGTCAAACCTTCCAAACCATCTGTTGGGCTTTCACGTATGAAATCACCTTGCTGGAAACATAATCTGACGAACCTCGTCACTCAACCTGTGGCATCCCGGCACAACCAACTTCACCGTCTTAGCGTGACAGTCTAGAATAGCATGACACGGAGACAACCAATCCATGCACAATATAGCATCAACATCAACCATACTAAGCAGCAAAAGGACTACTCGGGTCCCCAAACCCCCAAATAGTCACCACACAAGACCAATATATGCGGTCCACCATAATAGTATCGCCTACAGGAGTGGATACATGAACATATGAAACAAAAGACTCGCGGGACATATTAAATAACAAGCAAAATATGACGACACATATGAAAAAGTGGATCCAATATCGAATAATACAGAGGCATCCCTATGGCAAACTAAGTAATACCTGTGATTACAACATCTGAAGCAATAATATCCGATCTCATAAGTAGTGCATAGAAATGGGCCTAACCACCACCTGATTGGCCTCCCCCTCTAGGGCGATCCCTAGCTGATTGACCACCACCCAAGCTGGTTGGGCGGGTGGGGAAGTAACTGGTGATTAAGCCAAAGGCTGACTCCTCTGTTGGGGTGAACCTCTCATAAGACAGGGACAGAATCTCTTGATATGACCCGAATCTCCATACTGAAAGCAACCTCTCCCGGCAAATGGCGGTGGGGACTAAAGGGAACCCCGAGCACCGGGATACCCACTAGAAGAACCAGGCATAGATGAACCTGGAACTGATGGTGCATAAGTCGAACCTTGAGTTGAAAGGTCACTGAGAGATGAGTGGCCCTAGTGCGAACTGCAAGAACCGTGTCTAGATGATCCACCACGGTGACCCGAACAAGCTGACTGAGCATGTCTGAATGGACGGCCTCTACCGTGCTGGAACTGACTTCTAGAAGGAACACCATAAAAACTACCAGATCTCGAGGCCTCTTGGCCTCCCTCTCAGCTTACTCCTAGCGACGACCCCGAGCAATGTCAACCACCTCCTCAAAAGAAGCACCGAACACCCTCTCTCTGGTCATAAGAATCTGTAGCTGATATGCGAAGCCATCCACGAACCTCCTGATCCTCTCCCTATCTGTAGGAACCAACCAAACAGCATGACGGGCTAACTCGAAAAATCTCATCTCATACTGCATCACAATCATATTATCCTAGCGCAACTACTGGAACTGCCTGTGCAACTCCTCTCTATGGGACTGCGGCACATACTTCTCCAGTAAGAGAACGGAGAACTGCTGGCAGGTAAGGGGTGATGCATCAACAGGCCTACACCTCTCATAAGCCTCCCACCAAGTAAAGGCAACTCTATAGAACTGAAAGGTATTGAATGAAACCCCACTGGTCTCCAGAATACCCGTTGTACGGAGAATCCTCTAACACTTATCCAAGAAACCCTAGGCATCCTCTCCCTCTACACCATTGAAAGTCGGAGGCTGAAGTTTACCAAATCTCTCCAATCTACGTTGCTCATCATCAGGCATGACTGGAACCACATAATCCTGAGCAAGTGCAATCGGCTGGGCTGGTGGTTCCCCCCGTGTCTGAAGCCCCTAAACACCTGATCGGGCATACGAGCGGCGGGAGTCTGAGTGCCTCCCCCAGCGTGGGAAGTGGCTGTTGTAGTAGAAACAGCAATCTCCTGAACAAGAGTGGTGCACATGGTCAAAATCTAAGCTAAGGTCTCCTGAAGACCTAGAATAAAAATAGACACAACCGGTGCCTGAGCTGGTCCCGCTGGAGCATCCACAACTGAAACCTGATCATGAACTGGGGCGGCTTGTGGAACTGTAGGTGTTGTCCTAACTGTTGTGCGGGCTACACCCCTGCACCTACCATGGCCTCGACCGCGGCCTCGGCCTCTAGCGGCCCCGACTGGTGGTACTGGTGGTCGTCCATTCTGACTGGTACCATGTGTCCTCACTATCTATGAGAGAATAGAATAACAAAAGTTTAGTAACGAGAATCAATAGATTCGTACGACAAGAATTCAAGAATGTGAAGTTTTCCTAAAGGTACTGTAGCCTCCCGAAGATAAGTACAGATGTCTCCGCACTAATCCACAAGACTCTACTAAACCTGCTCATGACTCGTGAGACCTATGTAACCTAAGCTCTGATACCAACTTGTCACGACCCAAAACCAACCCGGTCGAGATGCCGCATATGATGGAACTAGGCAAGTCGACACACTCCCAAACAATTGAATAATTCATTATAAGTTATAGCCTTTTTCAAACTAAAATTTTGTAAAAGAGATTAATTCAAAAACCAAAATACAGAAATAAAAGTACGACATCGGGTGTCACTAAGTCATGACAAACTACTATAACTGTTTTGAAATATAGCAAGACTACATAGTTTGAGATTACCAAATACACTAAAGAGAAGATAAAGAAGCAGAAAGGCAGGTTTGCGATCGTCGGGTAGCTATCTCGTTATCTCCGATGGAAGTCAGCAACTGGAGTAATCAACAGCCGCTATCGTGACCTGAGATACCTGGATCTGCACACAAGGTGCAGGGGGTAACGTGAGTACACAAACACAGTTAGTAACAAGTCCAAACTATGGACTGATAGGTAGTGATGGACTAAACCTCAACATGTAAACAAAATTAAACTATGCAGTAAAGTAGGCATGCATTCAATTCAAGTATTCATCTCAAGCAGTAAAGTAAATACAATCTGAAAAGTGTGAAGTATAAAGCTCAGCAGATCTCTACGTGCCAATGCACAAAATGCATGAAAATATACCATGTGCCTCTACTCTTAACTGCTCAACCACTCGGTACTGTATATGGCCATCCGACCAAGGGAAGATCTATCCCGAAATATATACACAATACTGACAACAGTCACTCAATACCGAGGAAGGCCATTCCAGCCATATAGAGAAGATCCATCTCCAGGTATAAATACTTCGGACAAGACCCATGTCCAGGGAAGATCCATCCCTCAAAATATCAACTGCGCTCACTGGGGTGTGTTACAGACTCCGGAGGGGCTCCTACAGCCCAAGCTCTATCATAATCATCAATATAACTATTGCGGCGTGCAACTCGATCCCATAACTGTCACTCATAATCAGGTTCTCGGCCTCACTCAATCATTACTCTCCAATCTCACACACACGGGCTCACAATGCCATGAAACTAGCCCGAAACAATGATATGATGTGCCAAAATAATAACAACTGAGATTGAGACATGATATAATATGCATGAATAACATTGAGTATAGAATATCAATGAAACTAATAAGATGACAGCAAGAAACAACCACTCGGGTCACAACAGTATTGGCATGAAGCCCTAACATGATATTTAGCATGATTTACAGCTCATTTACTTAATCACATAACATAAACACGGATATCGGCAAGAACGAGACACTAAACATTGCCATGGAATGAACGAAACCACAATTCTCACGGTGCACGCACACACGCCCGTCACTTGGCATGTGTGTCACCTTAATACTAATCATATAGCACATAGTTCGTGGTTTAAAACCCTCAAAACCAAGTTTGGAAGCGTTACTTACCTCAAACCAAGCCAAATCCTACTCCGCGATGCCCTTGCCTCTAGAATCGGCCTCCAAACGTCCCGAATCTAACCAAAAGCAGTACAATGAAATCAATATAGGCCAAGGAACCAATTCCATACGAAAAACTATCAAATTAGACAAAAATCCCAAAATTCACCCAAACCCAGCCCACCGGGACCACGTCTCGGATTCGACAAAAATCACAAAACTAGAAATCCCTTTCACTCACGAGTCTATCCATACCAAATTCATCAAAATTCGACATCAAATGGTCCCTTAAATCCCCAAATCAAGCTCTCCAATTCCCAAGCCATAACCCCTCATTTTCACCCCTAATCTTCACTAACTACATGCTTAATCAACGGGAAATCATCACATAGACGAGTATTATGGCTCAAGCCACTTACCTTGCTGATAAACCCTTGAATTCCTCCTCAAAATCGCTATCAAAAGCTCCAAAGCCGACTAAAAATGGTGGAAAATGAACTAAAATTTGCGAAGTCCACCTTTTATACATTCTACCCAGAACTTCCACATCTGCGGTCCCTATGTCGCTTCTGCGATGCCGCACCTGCAGAAAATCCATCGCGGGTGCGGTTTTCACTTAAGTCCTTAGAATCCGCTTCTGCGTCCTGCTCCTCGCACATGCGGTCTCGCAGGTGACCGCAGGTACGCTCCACTAATTGTACCTGCAGTTCCTGCCCTCATCAGCCTTGGCCGCATCTGTGGCCCTTTCTCCGCTTCTGCGGGCTCGCACATGTGGTCCCCACTCCACAGGTGCAGTTATGACAGCTGAGTTCAATCTTCAGCATTTCTCAATTTCCAAGCTTGTTCCGTCAACCACCCGAAATCAACTCGATGCCCTCGGGACCTTTATCAAACATACTAACTTGTCATATATCAACATACGAATTAGTCGAACCTTCATAACAATCAAAACAACATCAAAATACCAAATTACCCTCGGATTCAAGCTTAAGAACTTCTAAACTTCAAATTCTCGCAAACGATTCCGAAACCTATCTAATCAACTCCGAATGACCTGAAATTTTGCACACACATATAAAATGACACTACGGATGTCACGACCTGGATTTCCCACCATCGGGATCGTGGTGGCGCCTACTCGTGGTAGCTAGGCAAGCCAATTTACTCACCGTTTTTCATTAGTAAAACCCATCATGTTGTCAATTTAATAGCATAAACAATAATAATAACAATAACTGCGGAAGTCTAATTTTTATAAGTCTGAAATAAATACGAAATGCTCAACATAAATCCTCTACCCAAGATTTGGTGTCACATACTCACGAACCACTAAGAATAAACTACATATAAAGGTCTGAAAGAAATATAACAGCTGTCTGTCTCGAAACA
>MU757093.1:0-17581 GCA_026770625.1 Nicotiana glauca
TTGTTACTCTTTTTAAAAACTCCCAACCTTAGTCCTTTAGGTTCTATCCTCAACCACCCCAGTGTAAGCACTGCTAGTGGTCCATGTGAGACTCTTGTGAACTCTAACACACTGGGAACTAGTTCCTAATCTCTTTTGAATCATTTCTGGGTATGTGGTCCTAATGCGAGCATTGCCCTGGGTCCCTGAGGCCCTTGGGAACTTTGACACACTGAAAACCTGATTCTATAAGTGCTATGGATGAATTACTCATTATTGGCTATGTTGTACATGCGAAATGAGCCTTGAGATGGAAATGGTTTGAAGGCCTGGTTGCCCGAGTGTATTTTGGCCTAATAAAGGGCTCGCTATAGTTTATTTCATTACTCTTATGTAATTCATTTGCTAATCTGGTCTGTAATAACTTTGTAATAAATAGATTTAGGGTATTTAGTAAAACCGGGAGGGTTTCTTATTTTCTTTGTTAAACTGGGTAGAAATCCTGCCTATAGGGCCTTATCTACGCTGTTAATTCTGCTCATTTTGTCCAAATTGTAAAGTTCTACGTTGTTTAAATATCCTGCCTATAGGATTTTCATTGATGGTGTTGATTCTGCTAAAATCGTATGAGTTCTGTATTAGAAATCCTGCCTATAAGATTAATATTACAACTTTTGTTAGAAATCCTGCCTATAGGATACGTTAATTTGTCCAATAAAGTGTGTTAGCAATCATGCATATAGGACCAATATTTGACTCAACTGTTTTCTCGCAATGTGTCTAAATTTCTGCTCGTATGCTATTTAATTAGAAGTATGCCTATAGTATTAAGGTCAACTCAGTGCTAGAAATCATGCCTATAGGGTTAAAATCAGTTCAACATTAGATATCATGCCTATAAGATCAAAGCCAATTCGAACTTAGATATCATGCTTATAGAGTAACAATCATCACGCTCGTAGAAATCATGCCTATAGGATTCTGCTAATTGGTTCTGAATACAACCGTCGATGCCAATCACTTAGACAATATATAGGTCTAAAATAACAATTATGGATTTGTGATTGTGATGCATTACTTTTTGAAACACCCAGATATTGTACTAAATAAACAATCAGTAGGCAAATAATAGTTCCTAACACTCGCATTAACAAGACTGCTTCTGTGTATCATTGCTCTCTTGTTATTTACATAGATATCCTACCTATAAGACTTTAAGATTAATAAAGCTTGTCAATCAATTGCGTGCATTTGATGTTTGTGTGTGGAGGTAAACATAAGCCCGTATTTGCTTTTTATCTGAAAGTCCTAACTGTTTTGCTTGTTGCCTAGTATTTTACAACTTTGAGCAACCTAGGCTCCGTCCAGAGCCATCCTAAATATAGGTCCTAATGCCTCTAGGGCCATAGGTAAGGGACGGGTAGTGCACGCATAGGAAATGAACTAGAATCAACTAGAGCGCTTTAGGTAACAACTTAAAGATAGTAATTGGGTAGCAGGAGATGATAGTCTGTGCCCGCTAGATAATATGAGTAACACCCCATCCTCGAGGGAATTATGAAATATTATTTATGTTCCACGGGGTGATCCTTTAGGCTAAAAAATTTAGGACCCCCATCCTTATTAAATAATTCTCTTACTTCTTTAGGCTAATTCATGATTGAGTTCGGCTGGGACCCACAGTTGTGGACCTCGAAGAATGCCTAACACATTCTCTTCGAGGTAATTTCGAGCCCTTACCCAATCTCTGGTGATGTAAACTAGTATAACATGAGTTATCTGCTCTAGGTGCCCGAACGCACCTTAATCCGTTTGGTGACAACCCTAAACCAATTCCTTTTCCTTAACCTTTCAAAAGGAGTTGTCAAAATGTCAAAACCCGATTTCGCGATAAAAAAGGGGCGTGACAGTCAGAATCACGGCCCTCTCGACAAGACGACTTCTTGAACAAAGATGCCGGAGTTTGGGACTGAGCAACTTCATGATTCCGTTACCTTTTCTTTAAGTGTATTTCAATGTATCTCCCTATATTTCCATGTTTTTCATTGTATTCATTGTCTTTTTTTTAATTACATTTCAATGTATCTCGTTGTATTTCATTGCATTCACTGTCTAGTTGTATTCCATGAATGTATTCATATGTTTTTTTAATTAATATAATATATGTATTCAGATGTATATATGTATTCAAATGTATCTGCAGTATGTATTCATATATTTAGATGAATCTCGATTTTTATTGGTTGAAAATTCAGCATATTTTGTGTCAAATACATATTATGGGTGATGTAATTCTCTTAGTTGAGTTATATTAGGAGTCTATTATGTTAATTGATTCACTTTCCGTTTATAAACAGCTGAATAAACCATGAATTACGCTATTTACATTACTGTATTCACAAATACGTATCGTGAATACAATCAAATACAAACGAATAGAGTAATTGTCTAGCTGTAATCCCTCATTTCACGCTGAGTTTTGCTACTGTATTCATGAATACAGTAGCTTAAATATGTTGAATACATGCTAAAATACCTGAAAATATAGATATAGGAAGTAATATGGTAAATGGTAGCTACAACTAGCTAATAACCACTAAACAATTGTGGTTTGTAAAAATTTCTCTAAAAAGAATTGTTTCCCTTGGACGTGTGAATATAGACTGGAATACCATTGTCACTGGGAAAAAAATTCAACTAATTCTCCTCTACTTTTGAGATCGATACCACTAGCAATATTCCTACCAAAATCCTCATTGCTACACGGATGGGTCTTCTCTCCAAAAATGATTCCCTGCAGCTCTTCTATTACAGGATTAAATGGGTGACAGTTGTGTTTACCCTAAAATTCAAGTAACAATTAAACTTGTATTGTGATTTTAAGGATATGTGATTTAATTCAATACCAATTGATAAACAAGGAATTAAATAAATATGTTAAAGAACAAAGTAGATCAAATCAATGTGTAAGCTAAATCTCAACCTCGACCTGTGACAGCCTCGAGGTATGAAGATGGGTATAACAAAAAATAAAACAACTCTGATGAACAGTAAGTGAAATAGTAAAAGAGTAATGTGCGTATATTTTCTTGTCAGTGAGTAATGATCAATGTGTTACAAATGGATGGGATCCCCCTTTAAATAATAGGGACTCATAAATAAGGTACATTTCTAATTATAGTAGGAAATCATATTTGATAATTATTTAACCGCTGAAGACCAATCCATTCCGAAATTTACGTCGTGATCTCCGGCCCGTTGCGGGTATCTCGGTTTTTTCGTTACCGACTCATACCAACATCACCTTGAAGCATGCCTTCTTCTGACCTCGGTAAGTGTTATCAACCTTGATCTTGGAAAGGAACTCTAACCCCAAGCTCGACATTGCGGTATCACTTTTTCCATCGAAGAATGAAATCGGGTAGCCCCGATTTCCACCTTATACAGATAGTGACCTCGTTTCTTAGAATAAAATGATAAGAAACAACTTGAGCCTCGATTTTCCCAAGACCCCGATAATGATGTCACCCCCATGACGTAAGCGCTCAAGGTGATCAAAATGTCCCGTCGGTTTGGTTCCCTAAAATATTTAACGCTTTCCAGTGACGGTCGGCCACTAGCGCTACCGAACTGTCACCGTGAACCTATAAATACATGTTTCCCATTTGAATCAAAAATTCACTTTCATCTTTACCAATTTCTCTGAATCTCTTCCTCTCTGCACCTCTTCTCTTCCACTGCCTGTTAATTCGATCTTTTAGGACCAAAAATACCAAACTCCACCTCTTTCCGCTTCATCTCATCTGAATCAATGGCAAAAACCTCCATAAACATCCCTCAAAAGGAGAAAGCCTCTTCTTCTTCTTACCAGTCAGCTGGTGACAAAATGTCGGTGGAACTGCTACTTCACGAGATTCTCCCCATCCCTTGTGTCCTAAAAACGACTTCAAAGTCGAGCACCCTCCATCGGTCCCTGGCCGATGTGAACATGTATCAAAGTATATTTGCTCAATAACAGCGAAACAGCTCGAAGTCGTGAAGGAAGACTGCAACTGGGTGCCCAAGGTCGTGGTACAAATCCCCGCCCCCGAGGAAAGTATCACCACTCCTTCTAAGTGTTTACACTTACCCCTTCACATTGGGTACTCTTGATCCAGTTATCGTAGATATTTGCAAGATGTACCAGGTTACCCTCGGCCAGATGCAACCCTTGTTCTGGCGCATAGTAATTATGCTATTCTTCCTCTCTGGTAAGGCCAAGGGGTTGTAATTCACTCTCAGCCACCTTATTCATCTGTATCGACCAAAAATTTATCGAGGATTAATCAAGCTTCAATGCCGATCGTCAAAGTCCTTTTTTGCAAGTATTGATAAGGACAAGGACCGAGGCTGGATGAGCTGATTCGTGCGGGTACCTGTAACCTCATCCCCGAGGAGAAACTACCATTCCCTAAGAAGGGGAACCCCGATCGTAAGTATTAGCCATTAATCTTCGTACTTTATTTTTGCTTTGTGTAACACTCTTATCTATTATGCAGCAGTTTTCTTGGATGCCTCACGTGGTCCCCGACCTTAAAGACTAGGTTCAAAAGCTGGCTGCAACTTCCTCTCATGCCGAACATTGCTGGCGTGACTTGGCAAAGGGTAGATGAGAGGCTAAAAATCATGGTAAGTTTACCATGTATGCTTACGACTTCATTTTCTAAAACATTTCCTTTCTCACATACTTGACTCCTTCTTACACAGGCCTCGGGGATGATGCTGAATTGAGGTCGGCCCCGCCTGGGGAAGAGGTGGTTCTCAAACCAGCCAAGGACAAGAATAATAGAAGGTCCTCGCCTACTGATACCATGGAGCCTAAAAAGATTAGGGATCTTAAGTCGAGGGGTGACTCTGCTGCTCTATCTGCCGGCGTAGCCCAAAAGCTAAGAGATGAGGAAAAGGAGGGGGAGGACGCTGGTTATGAGTTGGTGCCTTGAAAGAGGGGAAGAGTTGAAGCTTCTAAGGCAGCTGGGTCGGTGACAGTCAAGGAAACTCACATTCGGATCGAGGAGATCTCGGAAGGTACTCCGAGCAAAGCCCCCGAGTCATTGGGGGCCATATATATTTCTAGCCGTGATGAACAATCGGCGAATATGCCCGAAGGTCTAAATCCGGGGCCCTTCAGAAAGGGAAGAGTGCCCAAGTAACTTGCTTGGGGCAATCCATATTGATGTTTCGCCGCCCGGCCCTGAATTTTCTGAAGGGCAATTTTGGGAAGCTGGATCTATGGAGACCCCCGATGTGGGAATAGCCCACGACGGGGAAGATATATTTCATGGTTGCCTCGTGGGGGTCGATGATGTTTTCGACCTAGATGCGACGATGGTTTTTTATGAGTCCCATCGTATCTTGAACCAGGTAAACTTCATTCCCCATTATTACGTTTGCTTTCATTTTCTTCTTGCTGGCTTCTTTCCTTTCTCCTTAGGCTGTAGTGCTTTATCGGGAAGCATTCTCCAAGTCCCAGGCCGAGCTGAACCAGTGTGAGGCCGAACCCAAGAGCTTACTGAGGAGACAGATGCCCTCAAATGCCTCTATGTGAAGAAAGAGGAGGAGATCAAGGACCTCCGAGCGGACTTGGCCCAGGCTCGTAAGGAATAGACCAAGCTAGATATGCAGGTAACTATCCTTTTGAAAGAGTACGGTCTCAACTCAACTATGGAAGCTAATACTTCAATGTCTCAGCTGCAGCAAAAGCTGGAAAGGATTGAGCTGCTCCGAGGGGAAGTCGATCAGATCAAAGCTGACTGCGATTAGTGGAAGGAGAACATGGATCACCTTCTGTGGAGAAAGAGGCTACTTTGGCCCAACTGTCATCGCTCGAGGTCAAACTTTGGGGCGCTAAAGAGAAAGGTTCAGCCCAGGCCAAAAGGATTCGAAGCCAAGCTTTCTGAGGCTAAGGCAAAGGTAGGGGAAACGAAGGTTGCGGCTGATAAATCCATAGCCGTGTCCTTGCATGATGTCGAGGCTGCTCAAACATAGCTATGGGAGGCTTCTGCTAGAGAACGACGGATCAATGACTTGGCGAAGTACCAATCCCAGAGGGAAACCCTTGAGGAAATCCATGCTCGAGATTTTGGCCTCTCCGAGATAGCTCAAGCTAAGGCGGTTGAAGCTGATTCCAGGTTTCTCATCTCCTCCATTGACGACAATGATGATTACAGCAGCCAAGGCAGGTCTAATAACGACGAAGGGCCTGAAGGAGAAACTTCCCCTGGGGAGAAACTAGCCCCGGGCATAGTTAGGATTTTCTTTTCCATTTTTGTAAGACCCTTGTCGGCCTCTTGTACATATCCTTCTTCATCAATATATAAAAGAAAATTTCTCTTGAATGCCTTCTCAATTTATATAAACATGTTTTTGCCTTGTAAAATTTTCAACACAACCTTATGCTTTGAATGGTGCGTTCGAGACTTTGGTTTTGGGTGACTTCCTCGAGGTCACCATGGTCAAGGTTTCTAATAAGGTTTGAACTCGAGGCATAGGCCCTTTAGGGTTTATGTCAAATAATGGTGAGTCCCCGAGCCATAGTCAAGTTATTCTTTATTTGGTCTCGGGATAGTCGAACTCTCGGGTTTGGATAGAGTGAGAACAAGGTCTCAAACTCTAAGTGTATTGGCTCTTAGACTCTTTAGATCAGGCTGATATGGCCTCTAAAAGATGGCTATTATTCCCATCTTTCGGCTTAAAAAACTTAGTGAAAATTTCTTTATGACTTAGCATGTATTTTTTACCCATTGGGTTTTTTGGGGGTTCGATGTCAATTTAAACCCCTCTACTTTTTGTGACCTTGCACGTTTGTGTTAAGATAATTTGATACCCCTTAAGGTTTATATTAAAGCCCTTTTGGTTATTTGCGGTGGTAGCCTTTTTTAACCGGTTTTCTAAAGAATTTGAAGGCCTATTATGATTGAGGGACTCGGACATCTCCGAGCCACATTGATTTGGTCGTAGCCTTTGGGTATGCCATTTGGGCTTATTTCCCAATAACACTTCGAACTTCTTTGAAGTGTTAGTCCCCGAGGATGATGGCCTTGGCCTATAGATCGAGGGGTGCTTCTTTGAGGTCTTATGAATTCGAGTTTAGATAACTCGAATACGTCAATTTTCAATGACAGTCCCCGAGTGTTTGAGGTATAATAGCGCTTGGCCCTTAAGCCATTTCTCACAAAATCATAAGTACGGAGCTCATATAGTAGAAAGTTTTCTTTGAGACACAAAATGTTTGATATAGAAGGAATGCTTCTTGAAATAATTTATACATTCGTACATGCTTTTTCATCAGGTTTAGACTAATCTATATGGACACGGTTCATTCGACCGTTTGAAACTTTACAAAGTTTCCCTATCGAGACCCTTTAGCATGAAGTATTTTCCTTGAAAATATAACCTTCGAGGGTGATGCCCCCCATTATTCGAGGTTGACCGAAAAGAAGCCTTGGATACTGTTGAATTTTCCTTAGGTAGCACATAATTGTTGCCTCGTTAAAAGCCATGTCGGAAAAACCTATTTGGGATAAAAACCGATCTAAGGGAAAAAGAGTGCAACGCGTGCTTTAAAACCTAAGGTCTGCGTGTTGAAGGGTTTCTCGACGTTATCGATCGAACACCTGTAATAAGTTAGTATCAAATACGAATGGAAAGGGAGAAAGTCATACCTTAGCAATAATACCATTTTAGGAGTGATATGTTCCAATTATTGGGCAGTTGTTCGCCCTCCATTGGGCCGATTTTGTAAGACCCCTTTCCGATGATACCGAGGACCTGATATGGTCCTTCCTAATTTAGGCCCAGTTTTCCTTCGTTTAGGTCTCGAGTATTGAGGGTGACTTTTTGTAGAATTAAGTCTCCGATTCCGAAGTGGAAAAGGTTGGTTCTCCTATTATAATATCTCTCGATTCTTTGCTTTTGCGCAGCCATCCAACAAGCGCAGCTTTTAATTTTTCATCCAATAGCTCAAGGCTAGTATTCATAGCCTAGTGATTTAATTCTTCCGTTGTATGTCAAAATATGGAACTAGGTTCCCTGACTTTGACCGGGATCAAGGCCTCAGAGTCATATACTAAGGAGAACGGGGTTTCCCCGTACTAGACTTCGATATTGTTTGATATGCCCAAAAGACTTCGGGTAACATTTCTCTCCACTTCCCCTTAGCGTCGTTCAACCTTTTCTTTAAGTTTTGGATGATAATATTGTTCGTTGATTCAGCTTGTTCGTTCCCTCTAAGATGGTATGGTGTTAATAATATCCTTTTTATTTTGTACCTCTCGAGGAATTTCGTTACCTGACTGCCGATAAAAAATTTTCCATTGTCACAAACTATTTCGACGGGTATCACAAATCGACATACGATGTGATCCCAGATGAAGTCTATAACCTCTTTCTCTCTTACTTTATCGAACGCTTGTGCTTCAACCCATTTAGAGAAATATTCAGTCATAAATAAAATTAATTTAGATGTACCTGGGCCATTGGCAGAGGGCCCATAAAATCCAACCCTTATTTCATGAATGGCCACGAGGATAGGATTGAATGAAATTGCTCTACGGGCTGATGGATCATCAATGCACACCTTTGACATTTATCACATTTTCAAACAAACTTCTTCGTATTTTTTCCATGTTATCCCAGTAGTATCCTGCTCTAATGATTTTGTGAATCAACGATTCGGTGCCGAAATGGTTCCCACAAGTGTCTTCATGGACCTCTAGTAAAACATAGTCGGTGTCTCCTGGTCCTAAACACACTGCCAATGGTCCATCGAATGTCCTTCTATATAATGTTCCGTCTTCATCCAATGTGAATCGAGCAGCTTTGGTTCGTAGGGCCCTCGATTCTTTGGGGTCCGATGGGAGTTTTCTGTTCTTCAAGTATTCAATATATTTATTCCTCCAATCACAGGTCAAACTTGTAGAGTTTATCTCGGCATGGCCTTCTTCGACCACCAATCTCGAGAGTTGAATGACAGTCCCTGAGCTGATCTCATCTTCCTCGACTGATGACCCCAGATTTGCAAAAACATCAGCCTCATTGTTTTGTTCGCGGGGTACATGCTATAAAGTCCATTCCTTGAAACGGTGCAAAGTTACATTCAGCTTGTCCAAATACCTCTGCACTCTATCCTTTCGAACTTCGAAGGTTTTGTTTACTTGGTCCACCATCGGTAAAGAGTCACACTTTGTTTCAATGACTTCCGCTCCCAAGCTTTTATCTAGCCCAAGACCTGCAATTATGGCCTCGTACTCGGTTTTATTGTTAGTCAACCTAGAAGTTTTGATAGACTGTCTAATAGTGCTACCCGTGGGCAGCTTCAAAATGATGCCTAACCCAGACCCCTTCATATTCGAAGCATCGCTGTGAAAAGGGTCCACACCCCCGACGATGTGCCTGATTTTAACAAAAGTTCTTTTTTAAATTCGGGTATGAGATTTGGCGTGAAATTGGTGACAAAGTCTGCCAAAATTTGAGACTTAATGGCCATTCGAGGTTGATACTCGATATTGTACCCACTGAGTTCGACGGCCCATTTGGCTAATCGCCCCAATAGTTCGGGCTTGTGTAAAATATTACGAAGTGGGTAAGTGGTTAATACACATATGGGGTGACATTGAAAGTATGGTTTTAAATTTCTAGAAGCGCTTATTAGTGCAAGTGCCAATTTCTCTAAGTGTGGTACCTAGTTTCTGCTTCTCCTAAGGTTCGACTTACATAATAAATAGAAAATTTGCGTACCATGCTCTTCCCGAACTGGGATACCACTTATCGTGATTTCCGATACTTCCAAATACAAGTAAAGTTTCTCATCTGCCTTTGGAGTGTGAAGCAGTGGTGGGATCGGTAAGTATCGCTTTAATTCCTTTAATGCTTGTTGGCACTCCGGGGTCCAGGTGAAATCGTTCTTCTTTTTTAGCAAAGATAAAAATCTGTGGCTTCGATCCGAGGACCTCGAGATGAAACGGCCTAAAGCAGCTATCTATCCAGTTAGCCTCTGCACGGATTTTACACTGTCTACGACGGTGATGTCTTCGATGGCCTTGATTATATCGGGATTGATCTCGATCGCCCGTTTCGACAACATAAAGCCCGGGAATTTGCCCGAGCCGACCCCAAAAGCACATTTTTCGGGGCTGAGCTTTATGTTATGTTTCCTCAAAATCTCGAACATTTCCTGCAAATGAGCCAAATGGTCCTCTGCACATAGGGACTTAACTAGCATGTCATTGATATAAACTTCCATTGACTTACTGATTTGTTCTTCGAACATTTTATTTACTAGGCATTGGTAAGTTGCTCCAGCATTTTTTAGCCCGAAGGGGATTATGTTATAGCAATATGTTCCATACTTGGTAATAAATAAAGTCTTTTCATGGTCTTCCGAGTTCATTTGAATTTGGTTATACCCGAAATAGGCATCGAGAAAGATAAGGATCTTGTGGCCAGCCGTGGCATTGATCATGCGATCGATGTTAGGCAGTGGAAAATAATCTTTGGGGCATGATTTGTTTAAATCCTTATAGTCTACACACATTCTAAGTTTTTTCCCTTTTTTAGGGACTACGACTACATTGGCTAGCTATTCGGGATATTTTACCTCCCGAATGGACCTATTTTGAGAAGTTTAGTTACCTCATCCTTTATGAATGCATGTTTACCTCGGACTGGGGCCTTCTATTTTGTTTCACCAATTTGAACCTCGGTTCAAGGCTTAGCCGATGCGTTGTTATCTCCGATGGGATCCCTGTCATGTCTAAATAGGACCAAGCAAAACAATTTATGTTATCGATAAGAAATTGAATAAGCTTTTTCCTGAGTTCGGGGGTTAACCCCATTCCCAGGTATACCTTTCACTCGGGTAGGTACTCGATCAATATAACCTGTTCCAGCTCTTCGACCATTGATTTGGTGGCGTCGGAGTCTTCGGGAACAATAAAGGTTCGAGGGGTCAGAAAATCATCATTTTCTCCTTCTATCTCATGCTTTCACGATTCGATCGAGGATGGTGGCTGTGATTGCTATTTGACTTCCCATTTACCTTTGATGCTCGATCTTTCCAAAGTTGATAGTGTTGATATCGGTGTTACCTCATCGACCGCAAACATTTCCTTTTCGGCATGCTGCTACCTGTATACTGTCTTTACACCGTCTGTCATCGGAAATTTCATCATTTGGTGGAAAGTCGAGAGAACTGCCCTCATGTTGTGGATCCAAGGCCTTCCTAGTAGGACATTATACCTCATGTCGCCCTCGATCACATGGAATTTGGTATCTTGAATAGTTCCGGCCATGTTCACCGGTAAAATAATCTCTCCTTTAGTTGTTTCACTGACCATGTTGAAGCCGTTTAAGACCCGAGTTGCTCTATGACCCTCGATCGGATGATATTCGCTGAGCTACATAGATCCAGTAAAACACGCTTAACTTAAACTTTATTCGATAAGATAGAAATTACCAAATGTTTTGCGGCTGATAAATGACTTATGTTTCTTCGTCGAATGATAAGGAGCCTTCGGGCACATATCTCGGGTTCATTTCTCCCTAGTGATTGACACCTTAGTGCATTTGAATATGGGTCCCTGTGAAACATCGACCCCACCGACGATCATATGAATGACATGCTGGGGTTCTACTGTTCATTTTTCCTGTTGGCATCCCTTTCTCTAAAATGATTCATAGCTCGATCGTTGAGGAACTCTCGAAGGTGACCCTTATTAAATAGATGGGCTACTTTTTTCCTAAGTTTCCTGCAATCCTCGATTTTGTGACCATGCATGCCATGATACTTGCACATCAAATTTGGGTTTCTTTGGAATGGATCGGTCTGTATGGGTCTGGGCCACCTAGTATCTTTGATCCTTCTGATTGCCGATACAATGCCCAATGCATCGATAGTAAAGTTATACTCTGATAACTGAGGTGCCTCCATGGGATAGGCATGCTTATCAAAACCACGTTTGCTCATGAGTCCCCGAGAATTCTAACCACGATCACTTCTTCGATCATTTCGGGAGTGATTGCATCCTGAACCATTGTTCCTTCGATCCGTGGTATATGGTTGATATCTCTCTATATTTGACCTTGGCTCCTTGTCGACGTCTCTCGGGGTTTTAACTGACAACCTGTTTTGATGTACTGAACCGGAAGGGGCTCCTAATTGGTCGTCCTCGACCCTAATTTTTGATTAATATTGATTGTGCACATCTACCCAAGTTATAGCTGGATACTCGACCAAATTTTGTTTCAATTGTCTTGATGCTATCGAACTCCGCTCGTTCAACCCTTGGGTGAAATCTTGAACGGCCCAATCACCTGTGACCAGTGGAAACTCTATGCGTTCAATTTGAAATCGGGATACGAACTCCCTTAGAATTTTGTTATCCCTTTGTCTTATTTTGAAAACGTCTTATTTTCTTATTGCGACCTTTATGGCCTTGGCGTGTGCCTTCACGAAAGAATATGCTAACATGGCAAATGAGTCGATGGAATTCGGTGGCAGGTTGTGATACCAAATTGCTCTCTTTGACAAAGTTTTCCCAAATTTTTTCAATAAAACGGACTCGATCTCATCATCTTCCCAGTCATTTCTCTTTATACCGCACGTGTATGAAGTGATATGTTCATTAGGATAGGTGGTCCCATTTTATTTAGGTATACCCGGCATACAGAACTTCTTAGGAATGGGCTTCGGAGCCGCACTCTGAGGAAAAGGCTTTTGCACGAACTGTTTTGAATCCAAACCCTTTAGGATCGGGGGTGACCCTAGTATCTTATCAACTCGGGAGTTGTATGTTTCCACTTTTTTATCATTATCTTCAATTTTCTTCTCTCCTGACTCAATTCTTTTGGTGAGCTCCTCGAGTATTTTCATTATTGTAGGATCAGTCCTTGATTCGTTACCACTCGACCTTTCTGGCACTGGCTCGGTACGGTGAGTGATTTCTGGCTCGACTTAAATCCTATGTTGATTTTTCAATTGAGCAATAGCGACCTGTTGAGCCTGTAGCATCTCGAATATTATTTGGCCCGTCTTCTCTACCTTGTGTACCTTGGCCACCAGATCCGCCTTCCCTGTGTACACTCCCTTTGGGGTCCGCGCCTAGGTTCGCATTTAGAGCAACGTGCGAACTGATATTGATTGGGTCGGCGACGGTGCTCCCCGAGATTAGCCGGTGGCAACCTGACTCCTGGAGCAATTACATTGTCATTTTCCCCGTGAAATCTGAGACCATCATCACCATGTACGGGTGCGTTTTGTGAATTTGACATGCTTTAACCTGAGAGTAAAAATACTTGACAAGAACAAGTGTAAAAATAATGTGTGTTATCAGAATCGGCACTGAAACAATCACTATTATCCTTAGCCCCATGGTGTGCGCCAAACTGTTTACCCTAAAATTCGAGTAACAATTAAACTTGTATTGTGGTTTTAAGGATATGTGATTTAATTCAATACCAATTGATAAACAAGAAATTAAATAAATAAGTTAAAGAACAATGTAGATCAAAACAATGTGTAAGCTAAATCTCGACCTCGACCTGTGACAGCCTCGAGGTATGAAGATGGGAATAACAAATAATAAAACAACTCTGATGAACAGTAAGTGAAATAGTAAGAGAGTACTGTGCGTATATTTTTTTGTCAGTGAGTAATGATCATTGTGTTACAAATGGATGGGGTCACCCTTATATGATAAGGGAGTCCTAAATAAGGTACACTTCTAATTATAGTAGGAAATCATATTTGACAATTGTTTAACTGCTGAAGACCAATCCATTCCGAAATTCACGCCGTGATCTCCGGCCGTTGTGGGTATCTCGCTATTTTCGTTACCGACTCATACTAGCGTCACCTCGAAGCATGCTTTCTTCTGACCTCGGTAAGTGTTATCGATCTTGACCTTGGAAAGGAACTTCGACCTCGAGCTCGACGTCGTGGTATCACTTTTTCCATCGAAGAACGAAATCAGGTAGTCCCGATTTCCACCGTATACAAATTGTAAATTAAAGGAAATTTTAAGCGATTCCACTACTGTATTCATGAATACAGTAGCGCGAATACAACAAATACAGTTGTGTAACAACAAAATAGTAGTTATGGGAAGTAATTAGGTATATGGTAGCTATAGAAAGTTAATAGCCACTAAACAATAGTGATTTCCGAAAATTTCTCTATGAAAATTTTACCTCCTATAGCAAAGGTATATACCCTATTTATTAGCATACACCCTATTTATTATACACCAAAATCATTTTAAAATATTTTTTCTATAGCTATCTTTTATATTTTATAGCAAAATAGGTATTTATGGTATATACTACAATTGAGGCATGAAATACGCTATTTATGATTTTCCTCTCTCTTTCTTTCAATTAACACACTTTCTTTCTCAAATTTTTTCTTATTTCTCTCTCTCTCTCTTCCTTCTCTCTCTCTTTCTTCTGAGATAATATGTTGCGTTTCACTCTCTTCAAATCTCATGTTATCTAATGTGCAACTACATAGAAAACATTCTTATGGAAGTTGCATATTGGAGTTTCTCCCTTTTCTCTACCTTCTCTAGTTATTTTATGCCTTGAAACTTCCTTCACACAAGATAATTTGTAACAGAGAGTTTATTTTGCTGTTTGATTATTGCAAATGGCCTCATACATATTTCTTTCAAATCAATGCGGTCTCTCTCGTCACTCTGATGCTAGGGACACTTTGGGGGAGCAAAAACGATGTCAGAATAATCCGAGTAGAGCATGGATACGATAACATGAATGACGGATACTGGAATATTTTTTAAGCCCGAGAAGATTTGAGGGCCGGAGTTTTTGTTCGTCTCAATTTTTAGTTTTAATACAATGTATACGATATTTTGCTTGGCTGAAAATGCCATCTCGAAAGACATTCTTAGCCGGAAAGGTGATTGTCGTTACTGTATTCATGAATACATGCACGTACAACTAGACTGCCCTGATTTCAGGCGCTTTTTGCTGCTGAATACAACAACGGAAATATAGCGAATACACTACCGTAACAACTGAATAGTGACTACATAAAATAATTATGTATATGACAACTATAGGAAGTTAATAGCCACTAAACAATTGTGGTTTCGGAAAATTCCTCTTTGCAAAATCATCTAAGTGGTTATGGTAATTAAAGTTGGGCCTCTGGATGATTTCTGTCGAGCATCTAAACCTATAATGAAGCAACGGGAGGAGATCATTATCGGAGAGGAGCCCGTCCTACTACAACACCAAATATTTCAATCTCCAAATCCCAAAAAAAACTGATGATCTTTTTATTTAACCACACTATGAACGGAGCTTCTCCACTTTTTCTTGGGAGAGATTTAAGAATTTGAGATCTTAATGATAAAAACACTTTCTTTGATAGTCTGTACACCGTTCTATCAAACAATGTGCAGGTGGGTTCTCATTCTTTCATGTATGCTTAGAAATATATTTGCCGCTAGATTTTTCATTCAAGAATAAATCTAAATATTCAGCAGATTTTTCAATTACACATATGGCCTCACTGCCTCACACTCATGAAAATTTAAAAATACTATAATTACTAATGGAAACAGTTAAGAGTAATTTCTTTCCCTTTGTTTTTATTCCTTTCCAAACAGAAAATGGCTGAACATTCCAGCAGAAACAACATTCCAAGAGACAGCAAGAACCAGACCATTGTTCAGTAGCAAAAGACCAAACCAGCAATAGAAATGGATCTATGCAAAAACCATACAATAGAACATAATGACATTCCACACAAGTAGGTTAGGCTTATAAAATTTGTACATCAGATATGTTTCTGCAGCGAAAATCAAGCATTTGCGTGGTATTATCTCCATAGTTTTTTTGTAAAGGTCAAAGCTTCAGAAATAAAATAATCTCTATTACTATGAAATTGAAAAATACGGGCATGAAACAACAAAAATCTGGTATATATTGGCAGGAGTGTGATTTATAATCGCTGTATTTCCACATCTCTTGCCTCTTTTAGAACAGAATTTTTGTTTACAAAAAACGAGCAATACTTACAAAGACACGGAAAATATGTCAAAAGAAAACTGCAACTCTCTTAGCAATCATGAAAAAAGGGAAACAATAACGAAAAAAAAGATAGAAACTAATAGTAATGCTTAATACCAAGGCTTAGATTTCTCTATTATTGGTTGCAACCTTCTCCAGATTGCCCGCCAAGATACTGAGTCTTGTATCATCTCAATGCAAATTAATAATGCTATTTACCAAAAGCGCTGCCTCAATTTTTCACCTTTTTCTTTATTTCTAGTATGATTCTCGCTGTTAAGGTGTTAATGCAGCTACGTCGCACCAAGAGGAGAATCAGTAGCAGTAGCAGCAAAAAATCAACAAATAAATCAGAATGAGGTCCAAGTACTACTGTTGTTGCTGCTGTTAATGCTCTGCTTTCTTTCTTTTCTGAGGTGAAAGAAAAGAAGAGGACTAGAAGAGGGCTGTAGGTTTTGGTAATAGAGAAATCACAGGCCAGGAGCAAGAGGGGGCAACCACCCTCAAGTAAGTCCCTTTCTCCCCTGTTGGCCTCATTGGTAATAGAGAAATGATGCTAAGGCTTCTGTTAAAATGGAGGCTTAGATTATGTGGGGCATTGAGTTCTCTGCACCTGCCATGGCTGCAAACCAGAAACTCAAGTTGCCCCGCCAAGATACAGCCAGCAAAATTCCAATACCCGAATTCAATTAGCTCAACAAATATTGTCATCATAGCCCCATTGTTTCCCCTATTGGATTTTATGGATGTGTTACTTTGTTCGCATTGCATCAAAATACAGCCAGTGAGGACAAAATTAAGACAACCGAAACGCACGCACAATGCCACATATACAAAAGAAACATGCATATGCACAAACGTCAGCATGTCGGAGATGGTCATCCACTCTGAGAATCATCTCCCTGTGCCTCATTCTTTGAGCTGAAATGAAGTGGTGGTCTAGTTGGTTATTACGTCAGTCTAACACAGAAAGCTGAAGAATCCCCAGTTCAGAGAGCAGCCTTCCATTGAAAACTAATCAATTGCCTTAGAAAAGGGTGTTGTTAATTTTCTTGCCAAAAGAAGAAAAAATCCTCATTTCTCTCTGATCTTACGTTCTTTAAGCTGCTGGAACAGGAAAAAATGGGTTACAGTCAAAGAAGGTCTCGTGTTCTATCAGCTGTCCAGTTGGAATAATTGGAAACAAGGCTCAGATCTGAGTTCCTAATGAGGCAAAGAGAAGGAGACCATGCCATGGCTGCAAAAACACCGATTGCATGTGAAAGGGATGCCTCAAATCACAGCTTACGTTGTTTCTCAAGCCAAGATACAGGTCAGATTTTCTCTATGCCCAAATGGTTTGACCCAGATAAGCAGGTATCATCACTGCCTCTTTCAGAACTGGTGATTCTTTTCCACACTTTCAAGAAATAGTGGAAATTTTGGACTAAGCTCATATTGAATATCCAAAAAACGCCTAATGGCGAAGGAGGCCAGAAGATATGAACAAGGGACCAATAGGGACATAAACAAAGTCAAAGGCAGACCCTCCCCACCC
>MU757093.1:19125-52788 GCA_026770625.1 Nicotiana glauca
ACCTCATTCGGTAACATTCTCTACTTTTTTGGGCTGTTCTAACAGGCCTTCAGTCAACAATGGCCTGCCATTACCAGACTCAAGCAAGTTCTTTTTTCTTTTTCTTTTTTTGTAATTAAATATTTAAATTTTCAGAAAATTGATAATACTGTTTAAGACAAACTAGTATCGGTCATAACTTCCAGCTATTATCATATGGGAAGCAAATAGGAAGTCACATAGAAGCAAGAAGTTCACTGGCAAGAATTTACGGCAGAAAGTTGGAGAACAGTTGTTTGGTTCTCATACAGGGAAACATATATCCTTTAGTACATTCTTAATTATGGGGAGATAAATATGAACATGGTAGCTGGTATTAACAAAAAAGAAAAGGAAATCATGGGCTTACAAGAGAAGGAGGTCAACCACCGTTACAAAAATCCCACATTTCAGCCTCATTCTTGAGCTGATAACAACAACAACTACGCAGTAAAATCCCACAAAAGTGGGGTCTAGGGAGGGTAATTTGTACGCAGACCTTACCCCTATGCTGATAGGGCAGAGAGGCTATTTCCGATAGACCCTCGGCTCAGGAAGACGGATTCTTGAGCTGATACTGAGCATAAAAATGGTATACATAAGCAGTGAAAAATGCATTATAACTTGTAATCAAAAGGGCATGGGTTTGATATCTCCCACATTGAATCTTGGAAAAGATATGTTTTTTTTAGCCCATTGAGGCACAGAAATGTATCATGATCAGGCAAAAGAGAACCCAACCACTCAGGGCTGCAGAACACTGGTTGCATGTGAGAAGAGTTTCAATCACAGGCCATACCAGGTTGCCACGCCAAGATACAGGTGGGGTAATCTCCATGCCCGAATCAGTTAGCTCAGATACGAGAAACAACATCACTGCCTCTCTAAGAGTTCTCAAAGCCGTGAGGAGACAGACTGAAGATCTAAAGGTCGGGTAGTTATTGTAGTATATTTGTACGTTCGTGTTTTGAGTATGCATTAGGGTGCAAATGCAAAAACCCAAAAACTGAAAGCAAATGCAAAAACCCAGAAACTGAAGTACTATCTCTCTTTCTGTTTTAAGGGCTGTTGGTTTGTTCAAAAATGGAGAATCATAGGCTAAGCAGAGAGGGGCAACCACCCTTGAAAGAAATCCCATATTCTCTGTTGCCTTCCCTTACCAATTTGCACTAATCTAACAAAGGGAATTCGCTGGGTGATTTGCAAAAACCGGATCATTTAAGGCTGCTATTTAAATCATGGGCTTACTGGAGGACGGCAAAAACATTACAAGTGAAAAGCATTATAACTTCTAATACAAAGGACGAAGGTTCAATATCTCGATACATGGAAATGGTATATTTTCCTTAGCAAATTGAGGCTCAGATATGTGTTATGATAAAGCAAAAGAGAACCCAACCGCGCCATGGCTGCAGGACACCGGTTGCATGTGAGAGAGAGGAGACGCAAACATGCCATACCGGGTTGCTACGCCAAGATACGGGTTGGGTAATTTCCATGCCCCAATCAGTTAGCCCAGGTATAGAAAAAAAATCATCATCACTGCCTCTTAAAGGGTTTTCAAAGCCATGAAGGAGTAAGACGGAAGATCCGAAGGTCGCGTAGTTGTTACAGTATAGTTGGGTACTGGGGTTTGAGTATACGTTAAGGGTGCAAAAAATGCAAAGAAACCCAGAAACTGAAGTATGTTCTCTTTCTCTCTATCTTTTTAAAGGGCTGTTGGTTTTTTGAAAAGTGGAGTATCATTGAAAAAGCGGAGAGGGGCAACCACCCTTTGAAAAAAATCCCATACTCTCTGTTGCCTCATTCTCGCCATTTCTGGGCTAATCTAATAACGGGAATTCGCTTAGATAAGAGCTTTTAACCGAAGAGACCTCACAAGTCTGCACTCAAGAGAACTTCGCAAATTCAACTCAAATATTGTCCAAATGCCTACCTATGATCTTCAGCAAATTGAGGCTCAGATGCGTATTATGATAAGGCAAAAGAGAAGCCAGCCACACCATGGCTGCAAAACACCAGTTGCATGAGAGAGAGAGAGAGAGAGAGAGAGAGACAGGAGTTTTCAATCACATGCCATACCGGGTTGCCACGCCAAGATACAAGTCCGGTCATCTCAATGACTCAATGATCAGCCCAGAAATAGAAAGATTTATAAGCATCATCACAGACCCTTTCTGTAGTAGAATGCATCATAATGTAACACTTTCCAGTTCCCATTAACAATGAGACGATGAGAGTAAATTGGAAGAAACTGCCAAGGGCCACGAGGACAGACTGAAGATCTGAAGGTAGTTGTTGTGGTATACTTGTATATTGGGGAAATTTCCCAAATGGTCATCCAGAAAACCAGATATTGAAAGAGGGGCAACCACCCTCGAAAGAAATCTCATACTCTCTCTTGCCTCATTCTTGCAATTTCTGAGCTAGTTCAAGAAGAGAACTTTTAAAGGCCCATGTAAGTCTGCCTTTAAGTATCTAATCTTCCTTTTTCATCACAAGGGAAAGTAGTTCACTTTTTTCACCATTGTCCTTCTCTTTCTCCAGGCATATCTAAAAGTTATTTCCATCTATTTTTAGATATCTATCTATGAAGTGAAACTAATGAGTATATAAGTAGGCTCAGATCTGTCATAAGATCAGGTAAAGGGACACCGCCATGGCTGCAAACAAGAATGCTTGCTAGAGAAATAAGACTCTGCTTAAGTCATCCTGGTTTGCACTGCCAAGATACAGGTCCAGCAGACCCAAATACAATGAAATCAAGCTGCTTTATCATCACAACCTACAGATAAGCAACAATAATAATGCTCATACTGATTGAGATTTGTGAAAATGAAATGACAATGACCAAGAAAGAGAAGCAAATAGCGTGAGAAATAGAGCAGATTGCGAATAACCAACCATTAAGAGCGCCAGCTAAGCATGAAAGAAGGGCTGTTGCTTTGGCAGTAGCAGAATACAGAGATATCACGGGCATGCAGATGGAAGGCAACACCCCTAAAAACTTTCCATCCGTATGCAGCCTCATTCTTGTTCTTGAGTTGAGAATCTAGTTTCTGTTTATGGTGTAGAAATAATGCAAAAGCACCTACCAATTTAAAAAAACAAGAGGATCAGACAAATATAAAGGCAAAGTCTCGAATGTCATTGAGGCAACTAATTTAGTGTATTACCTTTTCTAGAATTGATTATTTTGTATCATATACTTTTTTATAAGGCCATTTCTTGTTGTACTTTTCATGATATAATTCGATTATTTCTTCTTATTTCATATTATATATTTTTATCTTAAAAGACATATTATATACTAATTGAATGAAATGTACCTGAATATACCAAAATGGATACAGAGGATTCGCATAGCCGGTCCCAACTGACTTGGGAATGAGGCACAACTGGTTGATATTGACATTGAGGCTCAGATCTATGTTATCATCAGGCAAAGAGAAGCCAGCCAGCCCATGGCTGCAAACAATGGTTGCATGCAAGAGAGAAGATTCTCAATTGCAGGCCATACTGAGATGCCAAGCCAAGATACAGCTAGGTAGTTTTCATGCTCACTTATTAAGCACAAGAAAAGAAAACGAAAGAGCTAGAAGTATCATTACAACCCTTTTTCACCTGCCAATCACATATTTTTATTTTAAGCATCAGCTGCATTCCCCAATAGCTTCTAAGAAGAATCTCGAAACCAAGACAGCAAAGAATAAGAACACAGCAGAAACAAGGAACCAATAGATCAGCAGATATAAACGAAATCACAGACAAAACTCCCAGAAACTGATTTAGTTTTCTTTCTTTCTCTTTAACTGCTAATGCTCTTTGAAACCTCGAGAAACATTTGTAATGCAGAGTTAGGCAACTACCTTTGATAGAAATCCCGTCTCTTTGGTACCTCATTCTCTCCTTTTTGGCCTATTCTAATAAACCTTAAGTCAACATTGACCTCGCATTACAAGACTCTGAGCTAAGTTTTTCTTTTTTGGTAATTAATCAGTTACTTTCTGTTTAACACAACCAAGTATACCATCACAACATCCAGCTATTATCACATGGGAAGTATAATATCCTTCAACAAAAATTCATAATTTTGAAAAATATGCATTGTGGCGTAGTGGTCAATGAAGTGGTTGGAGACCATGAGGTCTCAGGTTCAAATCCGGAGGCAAAAAAACACTTGTGATTCTTTTATGTGCCCAAGCCTTGGTGGGCGGAGTTACCCGGTACATACTCAGGTCGAATATTCGAGGTGCGCCCAAGCTAGCCCAGATGTCACTATCTTAAAAAAAATTAGGAGAAAATACCAACATGGTAGCTGGCATAAAAGCAAAATTTAAAATAAAAAATAAAAAATCACGGGCTTACCAGAGAAGGAGGGCAACCACCGTTACAAAAAAATCCCACATTTCACTCTAATGCCTCATTCTTGAGCTGCTACTGATAGAAAACAATGGCTATACTTCACAGATCAAAAAGCATTAGAACTTAAAAGGGCGTGGGTTCGATATATCCCACATAAATAAAAGATTGACATTTTCTTTACCAAATTGAGGCTCAGATATGTGTTTATGACAAAGGCAAAAGAGAAGCCAACCACGCCATCGCTGCAAAACACCAGTTGCATGTGAGTGAGAAGAGTCTCAATCACAGACCATACCGGTTGCCACGCCAAGATACGGGTCAGATAATCTCCATGCCCGAATTAGTTACCCCAGATATTGAAAATATCATCATCACTGCCTCATTAAGATCTGAAGGTCCCGTAGTTGTTGTAGTATAGTTGTGTGTGTATTGGGTCTTTGAATAATATGCAAACCGCAAAAAAAATCCAGAAACTGAAGTGTTATCATCTATCTTTCTCTCTTTCCTTTTTTAAGAGCTGTTGGTGTGTTATAGAAAAGGAGAATCATAGGCACAGCAGAGAGGGACAACCACCCTTGAAAAAAAATCCCACACTCTCTCTGTCGCCTCATTCTCGCCATTTCTGGGCTAATCTAATTCAGAGGGTAATATAGCAGTTTTTCGAAAAATTTGATCAAAATTTTGAGGCTCAGATGATAAAAAATCAGGCAAAGGAGACAAGGATCGCCATGGCCGCAGAGCACAGTTGCATCACATAGATGAATTCCGGGTCGCCCCGCCAAGATACGGGCCACTCCAATGCCAACATGTCATCATCGGCAGACAACAAAAGGTGACACTAAATAACTAGTAACTTCTTGTTTTAAATATTTTAAAATGCCCTTCTTTTATACATTTAAACAGTAAGGAATAAATTTCACTAAATAATTAATGATACTTTTAACAATTTCAAGATACTACTAATCCCATAGACATCCCAGAAATTGATGTCACAAGTGCACGAGCAATTACTAAAGAATCGAATAAAATACAATAACTGTTCGGAATACAAATTGTACAGATAGTAAATATAATACGCTGAAAGAGACTATACTTATTGCGCGTCGCATCGAAAAATGCAGCTCACCTAGTCCCAGTATCATCCATGCTGCTACGCCCAGTAAGCCCCTAGAAATACATGTGCATGTGCAATAAAAATGCACAGCAAGTGTAGCATGAGTACGAAAATAACGTGTACCCAGTAAGTATTCCGTCTAATTTCGAAGAAGTAGAGACGGGAGATCGACTTCGACACTTACTAGTGGTCCAATAATGATACGATAATAATATAATTAATCGAGGATTTTTATAAACATGATTGTAATTCAATAGAAGGAAGCAAGTAAGCAATTCTTTCTTTTATAGGAAATTCTCAAATTCCTTTTTCATCATTTATACATTTATTCTCAAGTCGGGAAGAAACAATCTCACTTTAATAAATTTCAAGGCAAGCAATACAAGCATGCGCAAATCATGTCGAGAACGTACGGCCCGATCCAATAAAATTTAAGTTGTGCACTGCCAGAGAGTCGAATGGCACGAACCATAGATGCATCTATTTAATTTACCGAGTCGTTCGGCCCGTTCCACAATAGATAAACACATTCAACAGTCAAATCAATAATTCATCGAGGAGCAATTATTCAGAAAAAGGCAAGTTTCTCTTTTAAAAGTCAAGTAATGATATCTAAACCTTTAGAAATTCATTTACACGTTCGATATGTTTTAAGCATTTTTAAATTTGTTAACAAGATTGCATTTATTACAAGTAAGCATGTTTTTGGTACCTAGACTACCCGGACATAAGTATAATAGTAGCTACGCACGGACTCTCGTCACCTCGTGCGTACGTAGGCCCCACAAATAGGAGCACATAACCAATTAACTCACCTATGGGGACAATTCCCTCTTAAAAGGTTAGAAAGGAGACTCACCTCGCTCCGAAGTTCCATAACCGGCATTCCACGCCCTTCCGAAGACTCAAATCGATGCAAAATGCTTCAAAACTAACCAATAATTATGCAAATCCCTTAATATATGTTCAATTACTCACAATGATCCAATTTATAACAATTACTAACCCCGATCGAAAAGTTGACAAAAACACCCTCGGGCCCACGTATCCGGATTCCGAAATTCTTGGAAGAGTTTACCCCTAACCTCACGAAACTCAAATATATAATTTATTCTCAATTTTATGTCCAAAATCGTGGTAAAAATCCAAAATATAAATTTCTAGGTCTTCCACCAAAAATCCATAATTTTCACTAATTTTCATACTCTAATCCATATATAGTCTAAGTATTCAACTCAAAACTAGAAGAAACCACTTACCTTGACATGAATGACAGAGATGGAGCTCCAAAATCGCCCAAAGATTGGCTCCTATAGAGGAAATGGGGTTGAAATGAGCCAAACCCCCGTTTTAAACAACCTTACTGCCTCCGGCATTTTCGCACATGCGGTCACACGACCGCTTTTGCGGCTCCGCAGGTGCGGCCCCTCCACCGCTCCTGCAGTTTCTCTCCAGGCTCCCCTTTCCACTTCTGCACCTCAACTATCGCAGGTGCAGTCCCGCTTCTGCGGCTACATGACGCATATACGGTCTCTTCACTTCTGGCCAAACATCGCTCCTGCGGCCCAAATCTCGCAGGTGCGGTTACACCAGGAGGCAGCAGCTTCAACTCTTCCTCCAACTTCCAATTCAATCCGTTAACCACCGAAAATCCACCTGAGGCCCCCGAAACCCCGTCCAATCACACCAACCAGTCCCAACACACATCACGGACTTGCTCGAGGCCTCAAATCACATCAAACAAAGCCAAAATTACGAATCACACCCCAAATCAAACTTGATAAACTTGAGAAATTCAAACTTCAACATTCGATGCCGAAACCTATCAAATCACATCTGATCGACCTCAATTTTTCACACAAGTCACATTCGACGTTACGGACCAACTCGAACTTCCGGAATTGGATTCCGACCTCGATATCAAAAAGTTCACTTCCGGTCAAACTCCTCAAAAACCTTCAAATTTCTATCTTTAGTCAAATGGCTCCAAAATGACCCACGGACCTCCGAATTCACTTTCGATCACGCTCCTAACACCAGAATCACCATATGAAGCTATTCCCAGACTCTAAATCCCAAACAGACATTGATAACACTGAAATGCACTTCAACCCAAACTTATGAAATTCTTCCAAACATGCTAACTCCTACAATAGGTGCTGAAACATTCCTTGGTCTTCCAAAACCCAATCTGGACATACGCCCAACTCCAAAATCATCGTACGAACCTGCTGGAATCTTTGAATCTCGATTTCAAAGTTATTTACTCAAAATAAATACTTAGTCATATTCTTCCAACTTAAATCTTTCGAGATGAGAATTCTCATTCAAAATCTACTTCGAACTTCTCGGAATTCAATTTTGACCATGCGTGCAAGTCATAATACTTGAAATGAAGCTGCTCATGGCCTCAAACTGCCGAACGGCACGTTAGAGCTCCAAACGACGGGTCGGGTCATTACATTCTCTCCCACTTAAACATACGTTCGTCCTCGAACGTGCTAAGAACTGAGCTGGTGTTGTCTGAAATCACTATTTAGTATCTCGTTCATCTGCTCATGCTACCACAACCCAGTTGGGCACATTAACTCGATCAAATATAAAGATAACCTCTTCCATTTAGGCAAATAAGCCTTAGAACCCTATCTCAACATCCGAAATTCTCTACCAGGCCTGCTTTTAACATAAAACGCCTTATCAATCACTACATGAGGTACCAGAACATGACTGCATACCTTTGTCGAATTATCACCATGCACCACATCATTCACTAGATCATAATAACATTCTCTGATCATAATAACCGACATTTCCCGAATCTAATGCTCACAATGCCCCACATGATATATATAAGTCTTATTCAAATTCTTACAATACTGCCACGATGGAGGAGACGCGTAGATATTCATAACCGACTGCCAAGTCAACAAATCATTGAGGCTACACTCCTCATAAGAACATTAACTCATTTCGAACCAAATAAGGATCTTTGCTCTTTAATATACTTCATACAATCCGGTTGCACTGATCTTAGATCCAACAACCTTGTCTTACATAGAACGAACTTCTCAGGCAACAAGCCACCCCAGACATGACCAAAAGTCTCATATGATGCCACAGCGTGCCAATAAGCTACCAACTCGAGCGAGATACATGATGAAAATGAACTCTGGAAGGGACTACTCAAATCATGCAACCTATATGAACTTTCCATAGAAAATGGGAAACAAAACACGCATAATAGAATATAAGAGACTGTAAATATCATCACACTATTGCGACATGCAACCCGATCCGCACATAAAACTCACATAATGAGATACACATCGAGCTAAATTGCTCATTACAAAAAAATACTGAATATCGGTCACAAGCATGCTAAGTGCATAATACCATCCCCGAGGGGACATATAACGCCATAAGCTAACAAACTCAAGCACAACTAAGGTGCGATATATGTTCCGAAACTAAAGAGCCATCCTGCTCACATAACACCTCGCTACGCGAAACCTCAATACATAAGAAAATTATCGAGCCGCTCACAACTCACACGACACAATATAGCATTACATGAAATAACCGACGACGAAATGACACCCCACGTCTGAATACTCCTCCATAAGGAGCGCTATGTTGAAATGAACACATTCGGCCTGGTATAGAGCCCATATTCATATTTAAATCCATCCACAGACCTCAAGCTGATTCGGATCGTGCCGAACTAGGCCAATAATCTTTTCTAGGTCTATAATAACTCATTTTCCCATAACACACAAGAACAACCATCATAACCGAAGTAATCCTCCACAGTCCACAACCCAACAAACTGAGTGCTCTCCAGGCATAAATTCTCAAATTAACAATATCACCACAATCTTCATACTTGGTTTCATTCTTCAATCGATCAAGTGACCACATGTCACCCTTATACAATCTTCCCGTGGGACACGTTCCCACGACCTTCCCTAACAGATAACAAGTCTGCACATCCATACCACTGTCGCGCCCCCTTTTTCTCATGAAATCAGGTTTATGACATTTGGGATGACAACTCGTTCCCTTTTGGGGGTTGGGTTTCGAATTGAAGAGTCGCCACCTAATGATTTAAATGTATTAAGACACTAAGAAGGGTTTGATTTGAGCAACCAGAGATTGTGTAAGGGCTTGAAATTATCCCAAGGGGAAGGTGTTAGGCACCCCTCAAGATCCACTAGTGTGGTTCCCGGCCAAACTATTGTTGTGACTTTAGGTGCAAATAATACATAGGCAGGTAAAGCTCCAAGTAAGAGGGGATTTTCACATAATGGTTACAAATAAACAAAGTTGGAAAGAGCTAAAGAAAGCTGATTTTTCTTAAAAGAAATAGTTTGAAAACTTTAAAAGAAGCAAAGAAACAAAAGGAAAGAGGTCCTAGATTTATTAATAATATGGATCACCCCATGAAACATCTGGTAATCACTCCTTAATGAGGGACTACACGTGATGTTATCGCGTGGTCATCACAACCATATCTACCTTTCCCCACCCCGTTAAGGTATTAAAGCACGAAATGGTCTCGTTTACTTATTGCATGCTATTACCCATCCCAATCTTATCAGTCCCAGAGGCATTTAGGACTACTAATCCTAAGAGGAAGGGAGATTTGGCTTATTTGTAGTTTTAAAAGGCAAAATTCTAAAGCGACATACAAAACACGTATAGCAAGTTGGGGAAAACACATAATAAGTAAAAGGCTCAGATACACCTCCTTTAGACAGAGAAAGCAAGTAATTAGCATAACTTACACATACTATTTAGGATCTGATTAAATCTTAAAAGTTGAGGCAGACTAATTATTACATAATTCAGATAAGAAGCCTGAATCAGGCCTACCTACTGGTTGTAGTAAATAACAACAGATTCAGTTTATAATTTTATCCTAAGGCTTACCTAAGTGTTGGACGGGGATCCTATAGGCATGATATCTACTAATTTCAGAAATCCATAAAACAAACTGAATATGTACTGGTTAAGAAAGGTTGCCATGTTATTAAAGAAAGACAAGTTTTAGCGAAAAAAGTTATAAGTTCTGCAGATGATAGCACATCGTTATTACTGGTTTTAGACATATAAGCGAGTGAAGCGATTCAGACTTGATTAATAGCTCCTATAGACATGCTTTCTATGCGTTGTTGATTTTAAACCCTTTTATAGACATGGTAAAAATGCAAAAACCTTATGGACATGATATCCAGATGTTGAGTTTCATTTAAGGCTTATGAACATGATATCTAATTGCAGTTGATTGATTAAGACCTATAAACATAATTGCCTGATGAAGAATGGATATACAAGATTCAGAAAGACCTATAGGCATATTTTCTATATGCATATGTAGAGTTCTGATTTCAAGATACTCATGGACATGATTTCTATATGAGAATGCAGAATACCTATAGGTATAGTATCTACATAAGAAGTGCAAAAATACCTATAGGCAGGATATCTACGGGAGAATGCAGAAATTCAGAAATACCTATAGGCAGGATATCTATGTGAGAATGCAGAAATTCGAAAATACTTATAGGCAGGATATCTATGTGAGAATGTAGAATACTTATAGGCAGGACATCTATGTGAGAAAATACAGAATACTTATAGGCAGGATGTCTATGTGAGAAAATGCAGAATTTCAGAAACACATATAGGCAGGATGTCTATATGAGAATGCAGAATTTCAGAAAAAACACTTTTAGGCAGGACATCTACCCTTTGCATACATAGTTATCCCTCTCTTTTTCACTAGCCATCCCAAGAGTTTATTACAAAATTATTACAGCCCAAAATAAAATAAAAGAATACATCAAAAATTAAAAAGTACAACTAAGAAGAGCCTAATTCAGGCTTCATGTCTGAAATATGAGGTAAACCAACTCCAAAGATCATGATCCAAAGCCTTTCTCCCATTTGAGTGTGTCAGAGTTCCCTAAAAGTCTCAAATGAACTCCGGGCAGTGCTCACACCCAAATGTATCATCAGATTAAGACATAGTGCAGTGTGGAAAGGGTCAGCCCGCTAGTGTCCAAGTTCAGAGAAAACTCAAGGTCCCAAGGCAAGGCTCACAAAAGGGGGCAGATCTTAAAACTAGGAGAGAGTGCAAGTGTGGGAACAAAATTCTGAGAGGGTAAAAGGGAAGGGAAGTAGTTACAAAATAGTACACATAGGGGTTCAGGCGAAATGGGAAATTGAAATAGCCAAGGCAGGCTATGGGCATAACCAGTAGTGGAGAATGCTAGTATGCCCCCTAAGCCTGCTAGATCACACTATTAGAGGCTACGATCCCAAGGGATCAAGTTCAGTTCATGGACAATAATTTGAATATTGCCATGCCTTAAACCATAGCTCAAACACTTTGGGGGCAGGGGTTTTGGGATTCATAATAGAAACAAGCAGAAGGAAGTCAGCATGCTAATTTAAGTGTTGAACTCTACAGAAACAATAAGTAGACATGGATACAAAGACAGTAAATACACATTGTTGTAGTGCTAAAGATTAAATCCGGACATACCAGTTTCAAAGAGACAATTTGAGAAAAGTAGTAGGTCATGTAAACAGGCCACAGTGTAGACAAGAAGAGAGAATACTACTGTGTATAAATGTGAGTTCAGAAAGATTTTGAATGTGTGATGCCTTTATAGCGTGAAAGCCATGCAGAAATAAGGTAAGAAAATAGTTAAGGAATTGATTATCAATTAAGAATCAATCACACAAGACTTCCTTTAATTAAGGAATTTAGATTCAAACAGTAAATGTTATTTAAGGAAAGAAATCAAACAAGCTTTTTTTGTGCAAAGTAAGCAATTAAGGGTAAATACATAAAAAGTTACTTAAGGACAGAATTTTGAAATACAGAGTTACACAAATAAGGTAAGAAAATCAATTAGTAGTTGGTAAAATCAAAGGCTTGAGATTTCGTAATTATTGGTCCATGAATGAACCAAGTCAGAAAGTTGAGAAAGGTTTTAACTTAAGTCAAATCGTAGGTAAATTAGCAAACAATGGAAAGAAATCGATCAGACCTATTCAGAAGGAAGTCTAAACTAATCACAAATTAAAAAACTATTTTGGAGGAAAGTTTATCACATATAAAGAGCATACAGACATGTCAAGCATGAAAGAAGGTGTCGTGTCATTGCAAAATTAATAGAAAATAGATTACAGAAACATGATTGTCATATAGGTTATCCATGTAACCGAGAAGTAGCATCTAGTAGCATACAAAAATTCCAGTGCAAAAGACCTTAGAAGAGTTTAGCAAAAGTCAGAATCATATGAAAAACAAGGATTTCAAAGCTCAGTTTAGTGACTCGAAATAGGTCTGAAAGAGTTATGGTTTTTAAAATAAAACCAGTTCAAGCAAATCATATGGCCAATGATTTCCAAACTTGGAAGAACCCCCAAATTCTAGGGTTTCTACCATCAATCAAGTGCAGAGATGAGAGGACAAGTAATTAAGTCGAAACAAGTTCAGAGGTCTCAAAAAAGAACTGAAACCATTAACATGTTCCTTTCAGCAACAAAAACTCATGAGAAATATGGTAGAGGAGTAACATGTGAAACACAGTAGATGCTCAAAGAAAATATGGTAGAAGAAACTAGTACGAAACATAATGGAAAAATTAATAAGAACAGTAGGAGAAGCATTAGAAGGAACTTAATTAGAACATAGTAGAGGAAATTTAATAAGAAACACTCAAGAACACAGTAGGGAAAGATACAGTAGAGGAAACACACAAGAACACAGTAGGGAAAAATACAGTAGAAGAAACATACAAGAACACAGTAGGGAAAAAATACAATAGAAGAAACACGCAAAAGAAAGAGAAAATCAGAGAAACATCGAAATATCTCAGAAAAAACCTAGATCAGAAAAAGAAATGGTTTTAAAAATATAGTTTTTGAAAGAAAAGTCAAGAGAATTGTTTAAAAAGCTTAAGGAGAGCATAGGTCTAGAACAGATCTAAAGAGATCAGAAAAACCTCGAAACTAGGGTTTTACTAGGGTTTTTAGAGTAACCCAAACGATGAGAAAGGCTTGGATCTAAGCAATAAGAGCCGAGACTAGGCTTCAAAAAAGGCATAGCTTACCGGAACAGGGCTGGAGATGGCCGTGGAACTTGAGTCGACAAAGGTCTGGATGAATGGATCCAACCCTTCGTGGTCAGGCCACGAGTCTTCGGTTATCCAAACATGAGGAGCCATAGGTGGCTTGGGGGTGGTGAAACCACTACGGGTTTAGGTTAAAAGGTGGCCGGATAGGATGAACAGAACTCATCGAATAGGGATGGAGGAGGAAGGTTCTAGAGAGAACCAAAAGTTAGAGAGATAGAGATGAGTGAGGGAAAATGAGGGGTATTGGGGGGTCGTTAGGTTAAAAAAGGTAAGGGTGGATCTAGACTGTTGATCAAAATTGATCAACGGCCAAGATATGATTCGGGTTGGGTCGGGTAGTTTTAGGATTGGGCTTGGGGTCTTAGGTTGGATTTTAATTGAAATTGGACTGAAATTGGGGTCCAATCAGGGTCAGATTTTAGGCTAAATTTGAAATGAATTGCGCTATCATTTAAATAGCCAGTTTTTCCTTTTAAAAATAATAAATTAATTTCTGGAAATAAATTGAAAGCATCAAAAAAAATTGTAATACCTAATTATCAATTAAAAAATATAAATCTCATTTTATGAATATGAGATGAATTTAAACCTAAAAATGGCTAATATTGCAATTATGCAATTATATCCTTAAGAATACCAAATAAATTTGTAAAAAATGTGTAAAAATACATTAGCTATATTTTTATATATCCATAAGACTCCAATAAATGAATCACCAAAAATGATAATTTTGGGGATAATTATTGGGTTTTTCTTTATAAAATAGGGTAGTAAATTGATTTAATAATCTTTAAAAAATTAAGGAAAAATAATGTAGCCTTGAAATATACTTATATATGCATATACATGCTATTTTGAAAGGTATTTACATATATATAAAAAAATATAGGGAAACCTCTTTATCCGGGAAGGATGAAAGAGTTGTCGGGTAAAAATATGATGGCTAATTTTGATTGAACGAAGTGGTTTGAAGAGGTTGACCGTGCTCTGGTTCCTGAGTTGCCTACATATTCCTAGTCTTACAGGAATCAGGCCATATGTAGTTAGGTATTCGTCGACAGAGTATGCCGATGGAGACTTTTCAAGAACGGACTCAATGAGATGAACGGTTAAGGTCTAATAGGGCTGCGGGAGCTGGAGCAGGATTGCTCCTGCCGAGATGGTCGTTGCTTGCAGGTTTACCTATAAATAAGTAACACAAGCATATAGTGCATAAGTTTAAACATGATACAAGTTCTCGTCGGACCATGAATGTTGTCTTCGGAAGGTTAGGATGACGTCCTCAGACCATGATGTCCTGGGCCATAAAGCGTATAATAAAGGATTCGCAGACCATGAAATGATGCTCTCGGGCTATGAGAATAATGCCTCCGAACTATGATGCCTTTGAATAATGATATGCAAAAGATAGAAGGGGGTCCTCAGGCCATGACATGGCGTTCTCGGGCTATGCAAATGGTGCCTCCGAACAATGATGCCTTTGGACAAATTGGCGATCTTTCAGCCCATGATATGTAGTATTTGGCGATATTTCAGCCCATGCAATGCAAAAGGTGGCGATATTTCAGCCATGCAAGATGTAAATAAAGTGGCAATATTTCATCCATGTAAGATGTAAATGAAGTGGCGATATTTCAGCCGATGTAAGGTGTAAATAAAGTGGCGATCTTTCAGCTGATGCAGGTGTAAAATAAAGCGACGATATTTTAGCCCTACAAGTGTAAATGAAATGGCGATATTTCAGCTGATGTAAGGTGTAAATAAAGTGGCGATCTTTCAGCCGATGCATGTGTAAAATAAAGCGGCGATATTTCATCCATGCAAGTGTAAAATACAGGTGGCGATCTTTCTGCCGTGCAAGTGTAAATGTGGCGATCTTTTAGCCGATGCAGGTGTAAAATAAAATAGCAATTTTTCAGCCATGCAAGTGTAAAATATAGGTGGCGATGTTTTAGCCGTGCAAGTGTAAAGGTGGCGATCTCTCAGCCGTGCAAGTATACAAATGGAGCGGCGATATTTCAGCCATGCAAGCGTAAATAAAGCAGCGATATTTCTGCCATGCAAGTGCAGATAGAGGTAGAGCTTAACCTCGAAAGGCAAAATGGTATCCTTATACAATACAGGAAATGCAGATAGAGACAATGCTTAGTCTCGGAAGGCAGAATGGTAGCCTTATGCAATGCAGAAAATGCAGATGGAGACAGTGCTTAGTCTCAGAAGACAGAATGATATCCTTATGCAAGAGATAAAAAAACAAATGGTGATAGAGTTTTCTTAGCTGGTAGCTGATCGTGATATTGTGGCTACTGGAGATATTATGTGCGAATAGCAACTATGAATAGGTGTGACGGTTCTGAGAGTTGTATTCCTGAACAATGTGAGTGTATAATATATTCAATGATTTCGCGACTCGGGTGCCTGCATCCAAAGAAAAATCGTGAGTTTTGTAAAGGGGAAAGGTTAGTTCGTATGCCCGCTGACTTTACTTGACCTGCTCGGCTCTGTTTCGGTGATACTGTGCGTATCATTGGGGTAGCGTTGCTAAACAAAGCAATTTGGTAACAGACATGCATGATTATAACATAAATACATAATCAAGAATAGTTTTCTTTAGATGAACCGACGATTGTGACGTGGTTCAAGACATTACAAATTTTCATGCTCCAGAATTTTGAGGGTCCCCCTCAAAATTCTACCCCAGTTTAATGGGTTGCTACTTCTGACGGCTGCTTGTGGCGAATGGCTGAAATCACTTCAGAATTTTGAGGGTCCTCAAAATTCTGCCCCAGTTTCCAATTACGGGGGAAAATGGAAATTTTATTGAATTGTGACCGAACCCATAGGGCTGCCTACGTATCCCCTCTTAAACAAGAATCAGGTCAGACGTAGTTCAAATTACATCATGAAGGAAAGCATGAAAATTACACATAGTAATGCTTGAATACATCTGAATTGATTGGTTTTGGCCATACTTCTCCGTCCATTTCTGCAAGTATGAGGGCTCCTCCTGTTAGAACCCGGTGAACCATGTATAGACCCTGCCAGTTAGGAGAGAACTTCCCGTTGGCTTCATTTTGATGCGGGAACATTTTCTTTAACACCAACTGCCCCGGTATGAAGTGTCTCGGCTTTTGTTGAAGGCTCTGGACATTCTGTTCTGATAGAGCTGACCATGACAAACTGCATTCATTCTCTTTTCGTCTATAACAACTAGCTACTCGTAATAACTTTTCACCCATTATGCGTTATCGAGCTCTGATTCCTATATGATCCTTAAGGTGGGAATTTCCACCTCGACGGGAATGACCACTTCTGTACCATAAACCAGCATATAGGGGATCGCCCTAGTTGATATGCAGACTGTGGTGCGGTATCCCAATAAAGCAAATGATAGTTTCTCGTGCCACTGTTTATGCTTCTCTATCATTTTCCTTAGTACCTTCTTGATGTTTTTGTTGGCGACTTCTACGGCTCCATTTATTTGAGGTCTGTAGGCTGTAGAATTCTTGTGTTTGATCTTGAAGGTGTCAACATGGATTTCATCAGGTCACTATTGAGATTGGAACCATTATCAATGATGAATGATTCTGGAATCCCGAGTCGACAAATGATACGGTCGCGGACGAAGTCTGCCATGACTTTCTTAGTCACTGCTCTGGAAGATGCTTCAACCTATTTGGTGAAATAATCAATTGCTACTAGGATAAACCTGTGCCCATTTGATGCGGCAGGTTCGATTGGTCCGATAACATCCATTCCCCAGGCGGCGAACGGCCTGGGTGTTGTTGCATCAAGCTCATTTGGAGGCACATTTATCATGTTTGTATGTATCTGACAGCGGTGGCACTTTCGGACATACTGGATGTAGTTTGTTTCTATAGTCATCCAAAAATAACCTGCTCGGAGTATCTTCTTGGCTAAGACAAAACCGTTCATATGTGGACTGTAGGTCCCAGCGTGGATTTTCTCTAGTAGCTTGGATGCTTCCTTTGCATCGACACACCTTAACAATCCCAAATTCGGAGTCCTCCTATACAGGATTGCTCCACTGTGAAAGAAATTATTGGATAATCTCCGAAGTGTGCATTTCTGAGTAGGATTTGCAAGTTTTGGGTATTTGCCTTTTGCCAAATATTCCTTGATATCATGGAACCAAGGCTTTCCGTCTGCTTCTTCTTTGACATTGGCACAATAGGCTGGGTGATCATGGATCTTTACTGGAATAGGATCAATGAAGTTCTTGTCTGGATGTTGTATCATGGATGATAGGGTAGCCAATGCATCGGCGAACTCATTCTGGACTCTGGGAACATGTTGGAATTCTGTCTTTGTGAATCTCTTTCTCAACTCTTGTACATGATGCAGATAAGGGAGTATCTTGGAGTTTTTGGTTGCCTATTCTTCTCGAACCTGATGTATGAGCAAGTTTGAATCCCCAATTACTAGCAACTCTTGAATGTTCGTGTCAATGGCTATCTTGAGCCCTAAGATGCAGGCTTCGTACTTGGCCATGTTGTTGGTGCACGGGAGCCTGAGTTTGGCAGATACCGGATGCTGACCGGTTTTTGATACTAGGACCGCTCCTATGCCAACTCCTTTGAAATTTGCCGCTCCATAAAAAAAAATTCTCCAACCATCATAGGATTCTGCAATATCTTCTCTATGAATGATACCTCTTCATCAGGAAAATACATTTTTAGGGGTTCGTATTCTCCGTCCACAAGATTTTCGGCAAGGTGATGTGCCAATGCCTGTCCTTTGATTGCTTTCTGAGTCACGTAGACGATGTCGAATTCACTCAACAGGACTTGCCACTTGGCTAGCTTGCCAGTGGGCATAGGCTTCTGAAAGATGTATTTTAAAGGATCCATCCTTGATATGAGATATGTAGTGTAGGCACAGAAGTAGTGTCTCAACTTCTGAGCTACCCAAGTCAAAGCACAACAGGTGCGCTCCATTAGTGAATACCAGGCCTCATACGGGGTGAACTTCTTACTGAGGTAATAGATGGTCTACTCCTTCCTCCCCGTTTCGTCATGCTGCCCCATAACGCAATCGAACTCTCCGTCCAATACTGTAAGGTAGAGTAATTGAGGTCTACCTGCCTCGGGTGGGACTAAAACTGGTGGTGTTGACAGGTACTCCTTGATGCTGTCGAAGGCCTTTTGGCAGTCATCAGTCCATTTGTTAGCGGAGTCCTTCTTCAGCATCTTAAAGATTGGCTCGCAGATAACTGTGGATTGTGCTATGAACCGGCTGATATAGTAGAGTCTCCCCAAGAAACTCATCACGTCCTTCTTGTTTTTTGTGGTGCCAATTCTTGGATGGCTTTGACCTTTTATGGATCTAGTTCTATTCCTCGGCGACTTACAATAAACCCAAGTAGTTTTCTAGCAGGAACCCCGAATGCACACTTTACGGGATTCAGTTTCAGGTTGTACCTTTGCTGTCTATTGAAGAACTTCCTCAAATATTCCATGTGATCGGTGGATTTCTTGGACTTGATGATAACATCGTTTATAGATACTTCGATCTTCTTGTATATCATATTATGGAAAATGGTAGTCATGGCTCTCATGTAGGTGGCCCCTGCATTCTTTAGCCCAAATGGCATCATTTTGTAGTAGTACATTCCCCACGGCGTAATAAAAGCCGTTTTCTCAGCATCTTCTTTGTCCATCCAGATCTGATGATATCTAACAAAATAATCCATGAATGACTGTAATTCATGCTTGCCACAATTGTCAATCAGGATGTGTATGTTCGGCAAGGAGAAGTCGTCTTTCGGACTTGCCCGATTGAAATCCCGGTAGTCAACACAGACTTTGACCTTTCCATCCTTCTTTGATACTGGAACAATGTTGGCTAACCATGTCGGATATTCTACTACCGTGAGAACCTTAGCTTTGACCTGCTTAGCGACTTCTTCCTTGATTTTCAAACTCATATCAAGCTTAAACTTTCTGAGCTTCTGCTTTATCGGTGGACATGTCGGATCAGTTGACAGTTTGTGTGCCATAATAGATATACTTAGGCCAGTCATATTATCATATGACCAAGCGAATATGTCCTCATATTCCCTTAGAAATTTTGTGTATTCTTCCTTTTTTTACAGTGACAAATGAACGCTGATTCGTGTTTCTTTGATATTTTCTGCATCTCCCAGGTTAACAATCTCGGTCTCATCCAGGTTGGACTTAGGTCTATTCTCAAAATTCTCAACTTCTTTAACAATATCTTCTAGTATATCATCTTCTTCTGAATCTATGCCCGTTTGTTGCGTTGTCACGTTGCATGTCACAGTCATCGGTTCATCAAGATAAGTAATAGTAATGTTGTATAAATAAAGTAATGAGAGAAAATAATAAGAGTAAGATTTATAAGGAAACCAAAATGCTTTGATAAATTTCATAATTGTTTTGAACATTGGAGATCTTATTGCAAAATTTAAAATGCGAAAGGAAAGTCGACTAGTAAAAATAAAAGATAGTGCATGATGCTTTGTTCTGCCTTGCTACCCCGAGGCTTTCTGCGCTCTGGTGGTTCTGGTGGTCTAGTTATTGAGGCACGCTCCTTGGCTTACGGCATGTATGGAAGGGACTTCCTCCCCCCTCCTCCTCGAAAATGACACAGCAATCCATGTCATCTTCTTCTAGGAACAAATTCCTCACTGCTGCCAGTGCTTCCTCTTCTTCCGACCCATAGATAACATTGGCTGGCTGGAAAGTCTGCTCCAAATGTGGTATTGACTGCTCCAGCGAGTAGTAAGGACCGCACCATAGTGGCGATCAGTTGTTGAATTCCTCCCAAGTATACTCATAGCCCAGACCAAAGGTGGTACTATGTTCCTTTAGTTTTAGGCTTAGAGATTCCTTGGAGGTTCTTGCCAAGTCCCTTGCCATGTTCATATCCGCTCCAGTTCAATATGCTTTCAATTTTGTTGTCCCACCATTTATCCTTATCAACGGCGTTAACTCGCTCGATGTGGTGATAGGCCTCCCCGCCTATCTTTCTTCTGCCTTTGATTGCTGGGATGGTCTGGCGATTGTATATGGGATTGCTACCATCGCCGTGAATGATCACCTCTTAGTGGTTCCACTCAAACTTCACCGCCTGATGTAATGTGGATTCCATTGCCCCAGTGGCATGAATCCATGGTCGTCCCAACAACAAATTGTGAGATGCCGGCACGTCTATCACTTGGAAATTGACATCGAACCAAGTAGGCCCCATTTGTAAATAGAAGCTAATTTCCCCAATAGTGCACCTTTGGGAACCGTCGAAAGCTTTGACGTTGATGGCCCCATCCTTGATCTCATGCAGCCCCTTTCCCAATGTCCTAAGTGTTACTAACAGGCAAAATATTGAGGCTGGACCCTCCATCAATCAAGATTCTGGTGATTAAATAATCTTCGCATTGCACGGTGATTGCAATGCCTTGTTATGACTCAACCCTTCCGGTGGCAGCTCGTCTTCATGAAAAGTGATCTTGTGACTTTCCAATACCTGCCCTACCATGTTTACCATCTCTCCTCCGGGGATGTTGCTTGGTACATATGCCTTACTCAGCACCTGTAACAAGGCATTCTTGTGTGCATCGGAGTTTTGCAACAAAGCAAGGATAGAAATTTGCGCCGGTGTTTTGTTCAGCTGATCAATGACCGAGTATTCCTTGGCTTGTATCTTCCTCCAGAGATCAACGGGCCCAGTTTTAGTGATGGTTGACCGACCAGAGGCCTACCTCTTGACTGGGCCAAAAGCTCTGAGGTATAAACTCTACCGGTTCTTGTCATACCCTATGCTGCAACTGCTTCCCCGAACTTGACCTTCCCTTTTCTTCTTGCCTCAGTTGTGTAATCCCAAGGTATGGAATTTGTATGGAATGGTTTTACGGCCAACATTGCCACTGGAATTGGCACCTTTACTCCGAACGGAGCATGTATTTTGGAAGGTAAAACCACAACTTCAAATGGTACAGGTGCGTTTGTCGGAGACCCGAACTCGACCTCAATTGGCACTGGCGTCTTTGCCGAGGATGGTGCTTCAAACTCAACCGGCATGGACATGTTTACCTCGGCATTTGTAGAAGTCTAAATCTAGACTACAATCGGATTAAGGGTGACTATTGGCTTCTTTGGATCATCGCCTTCTGTAATCAAACTAATCGATCCCTTGGGGTCCCAATCATCCTCTATTTCAATCCTGTGAACACCTCCACCATTGTGGTCTGGTAGAGGGTTGTTATGGATATTTAGAGCAAGCTCCTTTACCACAATGATCTCATTATCAATGTAAGTCTGGATCTTATCTTTCAGAGAGAGGCATTCATCAATAGTATGTCCCTTCATGCCGGAATGGTATGCACAGGATTTATTTGGATTGAACCACTAAGAAGGGTTTTTAGGGGTTATAGTAGGGATAGGGGTGACATAACCAGCAGCTTTGAGCCTTTCGTACAGCTGGTCAATTGGTTCAGCAATGGCGGTTTACTGTTTGGGAGGTCTGCGATCGAAATTTGGTCGAGGTCTAGGGAAGTTTTGGCGTGGATGAGGGGATTGGTAGTGGGATGGTTGAGTGTTGTAGGCTTGGTAGGCATGTGCAGGTTAGGAATATCTTGGTAAGGTAGGTTAATATGTGGGAGGTGGAGATGATTGATAAGTGGGTGGTAGAGTTTGGTAAGAGGGTGAGGGTGCTTGGTAGTTCGGAGTAGGTTGATATGTGAGCGGAGGCATTGGATAGGTTTGGTATCTGATAGGGAATTTGGTTCTCTGTGCAACCATTACGACACCTACGTCCCTTCTCTTGGAAATACCAGCAGACTGTAAAGCCTTATTGGTAGCTTGCAAGGCTTCAAAGTTCGTAACCATACCACTTTTGATTCCTTCCTCGATCCTTTCTCCCAGCTTGATGATGTCAGAAAATTTATGATTCTCGATCAGCATCAGTCTTTCATAGTATTGCGGGTAGCCCGGACGAAAAACTTGTTCATTTGTTCTTTCTCTAAAATAGGTCTGACCTTAGCAGCTTCTGATCTCCAGCGAGTGGTATACTCACAGAATGTTTTCGTGGGCTTCTTCTTTAGGTTCTGAATGTAGAACACATCTGTTGCATTTTCTTTATTGAATCTGAATTTGTCCATAAAGTCGGACACCATACTCACCCAGTTTGACCGTTTCTTTGGGTCTTGGCTGATGTACCAAGACAGAGCATCTCCTTTTAGACTCCTCATGAAAAGTTTGATGCGGATCCTCTCGTCTTTTCCTACTCTGACCAGCTTATCGCAGTATGTTCTCAAATGAACTCTCGGATCCCCTGTACCATCAAACATCTCAAACTTAGGATGTTTGTACCCCTCATTCTGTTCGACATCGGGTTGTATGCAAAGATTTTCATAGTTTAACCCTTCAATCCCCTTACTTCCTTTGACGCCCTGAATTCGGCTAGTCAGCTTCTTAAGCTCTTCAGCCAGACTCTTGATGACTGAGTCTTTATCATCGGACTCGGGTGTGCTTGAGATGGGTTGGGTGGAGTGTGGTATGGTTTCCATGTAAATGGGGGTGTTTGATGAGTGTGGAAGTGGTCATTTGTAGAGTTCAAAGGTTTTGGGATGAGCAATAGAGTATTGTTGGAAGTGTGGCAAGTATTGCAGTGGTGGTGAGGAGCAGGATGGTTTGGTAGTTTTGGGATATTTTGTGGAGTTGTGGGGTAGACATCTAAGGTAGTGAGGGAAAATGACAGATTTGCCAAGTTCCGAACTTGGTCAAGTTCCTCCTAAAATTTCAACAATTTTTACTCGAGTTGGGACATATTTTCTTTGGAAACCTGAGTACCATAAGTGACCTCTACCCATTCAGTTGAGTTTTCCTTTCTGGTGTTGCTCAAATCTTCCATCTTTCCTTTGTTCCTGTTTCTGACGGGACAAGGAGGAGGAGTGGTTGGAGGGCACTTGGATCTTGTGGAATAGGATGATGATGCTAGAGTGCACGAACTAACCTCTGGGGAAGGGAATAGCACAAAAGAATAAAAAAAAAGGTAACAAGTTAGTGAAGATTATAAGAAAAAAATGTTGCGATATTTAAACACATAGTGCAAGAATGTAAATCATGTCCTAATTTGGGGAACCTCTTTGTGCTCGAGGTAGGCCTCGCAACAAATTGATTTGGAGAACTTAGAATGTTAAATGCTTCATTTTATTGATAAAAAGTAGACGAATCCCAAATCGACACTAAATAACATGAAATAAAAGTCACTAATGGTCATAGGCCTTATTACATTTCTCAAAGCAAAAAGGAAAAACTCCTATCTATTTGGTTCTAGAAGGACCTTCCTCAGGTTGAATGCTCTTGTTGATCAAATCCTCCAGTTCACGCAGGTTCACCAGTAAAAATGCCTTCGCCATGTGTTCTCCTTCGTTTCCCTCAGCATTCTGGCAGTCGGTGACTCTCTTCCTCACTTTCCCATCCAATTCCAGTAGATTGTACTCTAGATATTCCAACTTTTCGCTAGCTTTGGCGGACTTCTCTTTCCACTCGTTGATTTGGTTCATTTAATGGGAGACACCTTCACCAGTCTAGCAAGAGTGAGGGTGTGCTAACCATATCGAAGCTAGGGACCTCGTTCTTCATTTTCTGCAAAACAAAAGGGTTAGACCCTACCCCCACCGGACTAGACTATTTAATATCAACAATTGGCATAAAAACACTTAGTTATCCAAATAAATGCATAGAACGTGATGATATCTGTTTCAGTTTTGGGGAAACCCAGTGGACTTTGGATAAGGCTATCTTAAAGAGTCATTATGCGGACAATATAACTGACTCGACTAGGTTTTGACCATGATGCATGCACAATTAAACAGAGTAAGGTTTGTATGGTGTTTTAGACTGGTATCCTTGAGCGGACAACTCAAGAGAAAAAGGCACGGAACCGTCGACTACACCGTTGATCAACTGGTTTTACCGCAAATATGCCTTTGCTGGATTTAGGGGGTGATAATATCGGAAGAGCGCAAGCACTCATTATAGGCATTGCTATAGTATTTTGTTTGGCACGAGTGGAATATGATGTTGAAAATATGCATAGGCAATAATTAAAACAGGTTGTCACATATTTGCACATTATAAGAGTATTAATTACAACAATTCTTCATAATTTAAAATAGTAATAAAGGAAAGCAGTAAAGGAAAGCGATAAAAGAAATAAAGGAAAGAAACAAAGAGCCAAGTTAGTTTTGTAATAGAAGAGGGAATTAAATATTTAAAGGCATTAAGCAAATAAAGACATATAAAGAAGCGCAAAGTCATAATAATAGCCTGAAATGGTAAAAGCCTAAAAATAACCCCAGCAGAGTCGCCATGCTATCGCGCCCCCTTTTTCTCGCGAAATTGGGTTTATGACATTTGGGAGGACAACTCGTTCCCTTTTGGGGTTGGGTTTCCAATTGAAGAGTCGCCACCTAATGATTTAAGTGCATTAGGACACTAAGCAGGGTTTGATTTGAGAAATCAGAGATTGGGTAAGGGCTTGAAATTATCCCAAGGGGAAGGTGTTAGGCACCCCTCAGGATCCACTAGTGTGGTTCCCGGCTAAACTATTGTTGTGACTTTAGGTGCAAATAACACATAGGCAAGTAAAGCTCCAAGTAAGAGGGGATTTTCACATAATAGTTACAAATAAACAAAGTTGGAAAGAGATAAAGAAAGCTAATTTTTCTTAAAAGAAATAGTCAGAAAACTTTAAAAGAACCAAAGAAACAAAAGGAAAGGGGTCCTAGGTTTATTCATAATATGGATCACCCCACGCAATATCAACTCCTCAGTGAGGGGCTACACGTGATGCTATCGCGTGCTCATCATATCCATATCTACCCTTCTCCACCTCGTTAAGGTATTAAAGCGCAAAATGGTCTCGTTTACTTATTGTATGCTATTACCCGTCCCAATCCTATCAGTCCCGGAGGCATTTAGGACTACTAATCCTAAGGAGAAGGGAGATTAGGCTTATTTGTAGTTTTAAAAGGCAAAATTCTAAAGCGACATACAAAACATGTATAATAAGTTGGGGGAAACACATAATAAGTAAAAGGCTCAAATATACCTCCTTTAGACGGAGAAAGCAAGTAATTAGCATGACTTACACATACTGTTTAGGGTCTGATTAAAACTTAAAAGTTGAGGCAGACTAATTTATTACATAATTCAGATAAGAAGCCTGAATCAGGCCTGCCTACTGGTTTGTAGAAAATAACAACAGATTCAGTTTATAATTTTATCCTAAGGCTTGCCTAAGTGTTGGACGGGGATCCTATAGGCGTGATATCTACTAATTTTAGAAAACCATAAAATAAACTGAATGCGTACTGGTTAAGAAAGATTGCCATGTTATTAATGAAAGACAAGTTTTAGCAAAAAGGTTATAAGTTCTGCAGATGATAGCACATCGTTATTACTGGTTTTAGACTTATAAGCGAGTGAAGCGATTCAGACTTGATTAATAGCTCATATAGACATGCTTTCTATGCGTTATTGATTTTAAACCCTTTTATAGACATGGTAAAAATGCAAAAACCTTATGGACATGATATCTAGATGCTAAGTTTCATTTAAGGCCTATGAACATGTTATCTAATTGTAGTTGATTGACTAAGACCTATAAACATGATTGCCTGATGAAGAATGGATATACAAGATTCAGAAAGACCTATAGGCATATTTTCTATATACATATGCAGAGTTCTGATTTCCAGATACTCATGGACATAATTTCTATATGAAAATATAGAATACTATAGGCATAGTATGTACATGAGAAGTGCAGAAATACCTATAGGCAGTATATCTATGTGAGAATAGAGAAATTCAAAAATACCTATAGGAAGGATATCTATGTGAGATTGCAGAAATTCAGAAATACCTATAGGCAGGATATCTATGTGAGAATGCAGAATACTTACAAGCAGGACATCTATGTGAGAAAATGCAGAATACTTATAGGCAGGATATCTATGTGAGAAAATGCAGAATTTCAAAAATACCTATAGGCAGGATGTCTATGTGAGAATGCAGAATTTCAGAAAAACACCTATAGGCAGGATATTTAAGCTTTGCATACATAGTTATCCCTCCCTTTTTCACTAGCCATCCCCAAGAGTTTATTACAAAATTATTACAGCCCAGAATAAAATAAAATGATACATCAGAAATTAAAAAGTACAACCAAGGAGAACCTGATTCAGGCTTCATGTCTGAAATATGAGGTAAACCAACTCCAAAGATCATGATCCAAAGCCTTTCTCCCATTTGAGTGTGTCAAGGTTTCCTAAGAGTCTCAAATAAACTCCGGGTAATGCTCACACCCAAATGTTTCATCAGATTAAGACATAGTGCAGTGTGGAAAGGGCCAGCCCACTAGTGTCCAAGTTCAGAGGAAACTCAAGGTCCCAAGGCAAGGCTCACAAAAGGGGGCAGATCTTAAAACTAGGAGAGAGTGCAAGTGTAGGAACAAAATTCTGAGAGGGGAAATGGGAAGGGAAGTAGTTACAAAATAGTACACATAGGGGTTCAGGGGAAGGGGAAATTGAAATAGGCAAGGCAGGATATGGGCATAAAAAGCAATGGAGAATGCTAGTGTGCCCCCTAAGCCTGCTAGATCACACTATTAGAGGCTAGGATCCCAAGGGATCAAGTTCAGTTCATGGATAATAATTTGAATATTGCCATGCCTTAAACCATAGCTCAAACACTTAGGGGGTAGGCGTTTTGGGATTCATAATAAAAACAAGCAGAAGGAAGTCAGCATGCTAATTTAAGTGTTGAACAGTACAGAAACAATAAGTAGACATGGATACAAAAATAGTAAATACACATTATTGTGGTGCTAAAGATTAAATCCGGACATACCAGTTTCAAAGAGACAATTTGAGAAAAGTAGAAGGTCATGTAAACAGGCCACAGTGCAGACAAGAAGAGAGAATACTACTGTGTATAAATGTGAGTTCAGAAAGACTGTGAATGTAAAATGCCTTTATAGCGTGAAAGCCAGGAATAAATAAGGTAAGAAAACATCTAAGGAACTGATTATCAATTAAGAATCAATCACACAAGACTTACTTTAATTAAGGAATTTAGATTCAAATGGTAAAAGTTATTTAAGGGAAGAAATTAAACAAGCTTCTTTTGTTCAAAGTAGGCAATTAGGAGTAAATACATAAAAAGTTACTTAAGGACAGAATTTTGAAATACACGGTTGCACAAATAAGGTAAGAAAATCAGTTAGTAGCCAGTAAAATCAAAGGCCTGAGATTTTGTAATTATTGGTCCATGAATGAACCAAGTCAGAAAAGCTGAGAAAGGTTTTAACTTAAGTTGAATCACAGGGAAATCAGCAAACAATGAAAAGAAATCAATCACACCTTTTCAGAAGGAAGTCTGAACTAATCACAAATTAAAAAGCTATTTTGAAGGAATGTTTATCACATATAAAGAGCATACAGACATGTCAAGCATGAAAGAAGGTGTCGTGTCATTGCAAAATCAATAGAAAATAGACTACAGAAGCATGGTTGTCATGTAAAAGAGAAGTAGCATCTAGTAACATACAAAGATTCCAGTGCAAAAGACCTTAGAAGAGTTTAGCAAAAGTCAGAATCATATGAAAAACAAGGATTTCAAAGCTCAGTTCAGAGACTCGAAATAGGAAAGAGTTAGGGTTTTTGAAATAAAACTAGTTCAAGCAAATCATATGGCCAATGATTTCCAAACTTGGAAGAACCCCCAAATTCTAGGGTTTCTACCATCAATCGAGTGTAGAGATGAGAGGACAAGTAATTAAGTCGAAACAAGTTCAGAGGTCTCAGAAAAGAACTAAAACCTTTAACATGTTCCTTTCAGCAACAGAAACTCATCAGAAACATGGTAGAGGAGTAACAACGAAACACAGTAGATGCTCAAAGAAAACATGGTAGAAGAAACTAGTACGAAACATAATGGAAAGATTGATAAGAATAATAAGAGAAGCATTAGAAGGAACTTAACTAGAACACAATAGAGGAAATTTAATAAGAAACACTCGAGAACACAGTAGGGAAAAATATAGTAGAGAAAACACACAAGAACACAGTAGGGAAAAATACAGTAGAAGAAACATACAAGAACACAGTAGGGAAAAAATACAGTATAAGAAACACACAAAAACATAGTAGAGGCAAATACAGTAGAAGAAACATGCAAAGAAAGAGAAAATTAGAGAAACATCTAAATATCTCAGAAAAAACCTAGATCGGAAAAATAAATGGTTTTAAAAATATAGTTTTTGAAAGAAAAGTCAAGAGAATCATTTAAAAATCTTAAGGAGAGCATAGGTCTGGAACATATCTAAAGAGATCAGAAAAACCTCGAAACTAGGATTTTCAGAGGAACCCAAACGATGAGAAAGGCTTGGATCTAAGCAATAGGAGTCGAGACCAGGCTTCGAAAAAGACATAGCCCTCCGGAACAGGCCGGAGATGGCCGTGGAACTTGAGTCGACAAAGGTCTAGATCAAACCCTTCGTGGTCAGGCAACGAGTCTTCAGTTATCCAAATATGAGGAGCCATAGGTGGCTTGGGGGTGGTGAAACCACCATGGGTTTTGGTTCGAAGGTGGCCGGAGAGGATGAACAGAACTCATCAGAGAGGGATGGAGGAGGAAGGTTCTAGAGAGAACCTGAAGTTAGAGAGATAGAGATGAGTGAGGGAAAATGAGGGGTATTTTGGGGTCGTTAGGTTAAAAAAGGTAAGGGTGGATCTAGACCGTTGATCAAAATTGATCAACGGTCAAGATTTGATCCAAGTTGGGTCGGGTAGTTTTAGGATTGGGCTTGGGGTCTTGGGTTGGATTTAATTGAAATTGGGCTGAAATTGGGGTCCAATCAGGGGTCAGATTTTAGGCTAAATTTGAAATGAATTGGGCTATCATTTAAATAGCCAATTTTTCCTTTTAAGATAATAGAAATAGTAAATTTATTTCTTGAAATAAATTGAAAGCATCAAAATGATTTATAATACCTAATTATCAATTAAAAAAATATAAAATCTCATTTTATGAATATGAGACGAATTTAAACCTAAAAATGGCTAATATTGCAATTATGCAATTCTATCCTTAAAAATACCAAATAAATTTGTAAAAAATGTGTAAAAATACCTTAGCTATATTTTTATATAAAAATAAGACTCCAATAAATGAATCGCCAAAAATGATAATTTCGGGGATAATTATTGGGGTTTTCTTGATAAAATAGGGAAGTAAATTGATTTAAATTTTTTTTAAAAATTAAGGAAAAATAATGTAGCCTTGAAAGATACTTATATATGCATATACATGCTATTTTGAAAGGTATTTTACATATACAAAAAATATAGGAAAAAATTGGGTATCAACAACCACCGGCTGCACTAACGCTGAAAATTGATAGAAATCCGTAGCAGGGATACAAGGCCTTTTTCACAAAATACCGATCTCAAGTGATACTGAAGACAATGTCAGCTTACTCTAATCATTCAAATTTCTTTCATGCTCATCCAAGCTCGTGACACCATTGTCAACACCAAGCCGCAACATTGATCCTTACCTTCAAATTTCATACCGCTCACTGCACCTAACATGCCAATATGCGATATTGCCAAAGTTTCATCATAACTCCTGAATCACTAATAGGGTAAACAATTCATCATATAAACACTTTTTACTTAACTCATTCTAAGAGAACCATGGCAACACACGAGTGATATCTTCATAACTGTAGAATATACAATCCTCAAGTAGTGGTCTAAGCCACCATAGACCTTTCGGGATCCGCCTACACATAAAAGGCCATAATACTGGAATACTTTCGAATAAAATCAATTATGGCGGCTGAAAAGCCCCACACGTATCGTCACAAATCACTTGCATACTTTAGTTATACTGAAGGAATTGATCACAGCCACCAGTATGCCAATTCAATTATGGCTAACCAATCCAACCTCTTCCAATTTATCCTTAATTGCCTTAGAATAATAGTATCTTCCTTCAATGTTTAACGCAATCAACCCACACTCATCCCGAGTGGCTTTGTAACAAGAGACCATGTTGTCTCAAATCCCACGAACTATCTCATACCTTCCTTGTGCGCATATTCGCATCACATCCATCCTGATAATTCCTCTACGAATCCGAAGTCTTTTTCTCCTTTTCCTCCCAATGAACACTGCAAGTCAAAACATCACAGAACATTCTGAGCCTCTTATCATAAGCTACTTTACAGGCCCGATTCTTAAACATACTGCGGGCTTGAATCTTCAGGCACCGCATTTCAACCTTTGAATTCACTAGGACCGTTATTGAGAGTCACCCACTCTGACATGGTCATGAATATAATCAATTGCAAGGCTCCGCTAGTCCATGACCACCCTCTTAAAGAAGCACCCAGCTGAATTACCTTCCTTTCAACTCATTTCTACGCGAAGCATAATTCCCGAGTCTTCCCAAAGCTCGAACATGAATCGATGATGCCAATTATAGAACACATTCTTCAATTCCTTTTCTCAATTTACTACTGATATTCTCTTTCCTTAGCCGAAAGAACTTACCAATACACTGATAATCGAAACCTCACAAGAAGATAATCATACAACCCAATCATAGGCGGTGGGACTCTCCTACGTAGCTTGAACCCACCATTACGCATCTCTGGAACCCAACAAGATTCTTTCTTCATTGTTGACATGATCTAGCACAACCAACCCGCCAAGCTCCTCGAAATCTTTCTGTAACCCATTTATGAATACTCTGAATCATTAACCACATTCACATTTTTGACCTCCTTACCAGATAGCCAGTAGGATTCTTTGCAGAAGCTTTGTCAACCACGCGACCGCTTATCTGCTCACAAGAGATAACCCACATGTGGCGATTACACGCCGACATCTTTCAATGCTACCGCACGGGGCACAATCACTACGTCATTCATAACCCATCATGAGCCCGTGCTCATTTACCAATTGTACTAGTCTGTTCACTTCTTAGAGATATCAACTAAATATGCGACAATATCTTCCAATTCAAAGTTATGTTGTATCTTCTTCATATCAAGCAGCCCCTTTTCGTCATATCAAATCACCTGTCGTTATGCTAGCCAACATTTCAAATTAAGATCGTAGACTCATTCGCCGTCCACTAAAATTGCCAAATCCCTGCAAACTTTCCTCAAGGGTGTAGTTATCTTGCCACTGAATCCACGTGCTGCTCTGCCACTTTCCCACATTGGCAAAACCCTCTTTTTTAAGCAATTATTCAACTTTCGCTTCTTACACCTGGCCTTCTAGTAGTTTAACCACCGCATGACACTTCCCACACGTCCTTCATCATCCTTTGCCGCTCAGCTGATGCTTTCGATGAAAAATAAACACAGTAGCTCTTGAACCAATAGACCGCTACTAACTTTAAATCTCTCCTGAGATCATCCCTTCTTGAGCCACCGACATCATAAACATTGATTCAATCTCGAACCACAATGATCGGTGCGGACTCAACCCTTGGGAAGAGTGGGCACTAACAATATTTACCCGATAGTGGTTTCGGGGTCAATTTCCTCAGGGAGCTAGTTATGGGAGTTGAGTATTTGTGAAGTCTAGGAAGGTGTTTTGGCTCCTAATTTTGCTTCTATCATTTTTTTTTATCCACTAAATTTATCAACTATAATTGTAAATTAAATTATGCTAAGTAATGATGCTATTTGTATGCAATAAGAGAAAAGCACTAGGGTTGTAGCACTTGCCTAGGTGACTAATTAACGGGTATAGAATTCTAATGCAAGGATGATAATTTAGGGAAATATGGATAACCGTTGCACTTAGAATTCACTCTCACACCTCTCGGTAGAGAGAGTGATTTTGTCCAGTTGACTCTCTCAAGACCAATTGGGTAGGCTAATTTGCCCAAGCAACTAATGGTTCAAGTAGGGTAGTTACTCTCTCGAGGTTTAACCCGTTACTTGGGACTACCATTCTCATGGGTCCATCCCAAATCCTTGTTGGGTTAATTGTGAAGTCATAGACTCTCTTTCTCAAGAAGATTAAAGACCCACTAAGCTAGACTTAGTGTTTGCAACCACTAATTCCAAGTGAAAACATACAATCAACCCAAATACCAAACACCCAACATCATCCAAGCACTAAGCAAAAACACCCATTAATTACCCACACTAAGGTTGAGCCACAACCCTAACTAATGGGTTTAGCTAGACATGGAAGAAGTAGAAATAGAAGAAGTACTAGAAGAAATTAGCATAATCATTAGCTACAAGATTAATCTACTTGAATCCACGTTAATTACAAGAGAAAATTGCCTAAAGTAGGCTAATAAAAGTTGTCTCATGCTCAGCTGCTCAGATGGAAAAAAAAACTTCACCTAAAAAAGTAAAATGTTCTATTTATACTACACAGGAAAAACCGCATAAAAATACCCCTGAGGGTCTGTTGCAGACCGCATAGAAATGTCATGCGGCCGCATAGGGTAAATGGTCTTCATATTCTAGCCTCTGGACTTGAGGATGCGGACCGCGTAGAAATTTCACGCGGCCGCATAGGTAAGTTCATGCGGACCGCGTAGAAATGGTACGCGGCCGCACTGTAGAAATCATCCCTTTTACGACTCTCTGATCTTTCACTCACACGGACCGCACTGATTTGGTGTGCGGCCGCGTGGAATTTTGCCTTGGATTTATTAGCCTCTGGTTATTCTTCGTTGCGGACCGCGTAGAAATGGATGCGGTCCGCGTGGAACTTCTTCAAAATGTGCCTCTCTGAACTTTTCTGCGCGGCCGCATGACAAAACTGTGCGGACCGCGCAGCCTGGGCTGAAAATTGATTTCTTTCTGAATCTTCCTGTGCGGCCGCACGTCAAAACATTGCGGTCCGCACATGTCATCTACTTTCCCACTTTCAGTCGTCTTTTGGTGCTTGGCAGGTTTCACTCCTTCTTTGAGCCGATTTGTGGT
>MU757095.1:3506-20990 GCA_026770625.1 Nicotiana glauca
TTCCAATGTACTGTATTTACTTTCCATCCACTGTATTCTGGGCGGATGTTGTATTTTATTTCTCTCATCAGTAGTCGCTCATGTACTTGTGACACCGAGTTTTTGGGATGGTTTACAACGGGTTTGTACTAATTGTTATTATTTAAATTTGAATTCTAGTAGTGAACTTTTATTTATAAAAATGGAAGGAAAAACCTTAGATTTTCAAAATTATTAAAAGAGGAATTAATTGATAAGTTAGTTGGCTGGCCTGACAGAGGTGTCCGGCACCACCACGACCCTTAGTGAATTTTGGGTCGTGACAATATGGTATAAAAGCACTCGATTCCCGTCGGTCTCACGATTCATGAGTAAGTCTAGTAGAGTCTCGCGGATCGGTACGGAAACGTCTGTACTTATCCTCGGGAGGCTGCAGGACTGTTAGGAGTACTTCACTTCCTGATTCCCTTATCGTGCGGTTCGATTTCCTTTGAGGCTTATGCCTTTGTTTCCTTCCCACTCAATCTTACGCGACGCGAGCGCTTGCTATAAATTAAAAATTGAAGGATTGAAATGGCACTACAAATGTGGTGCGGGATGATTTTTCCCGGTATAGTTGATTGGACTATTATAGTCACATTATGGAAGGATATTATTTTGTTTCAGCTCAGTAACAGAACTTCTAAGAGCCTTGAGGCTAGGCACAGGTTGCCATGATGCTTATGAGAGATTATTCTGCAGTGTTGTTGTGATGGTAGGGTGGTTGCCCACGCGTAGGGGCAGTGAATGAATTGAAGGGAGGTTTACTCAGTGTATAATTAAAGGGATTCAGTATTTTATTCCCGAAAGGGGAAAAGGCAGTCAGACTAAGAATGGTCGGGTGTGGGCTGGTGGAAGTAATGAGGCTTGGTATTTGCAAGCGTGGTTGAGCTTTCTTTTATGAGAGGGTGTCGTGGTCCTGATTGAACGTACTAAGTTTGTTGGTGTTGTAATCTGATACAATCCGCCTTTATGGCAGGATATTGTGAAATAATATTGAAGGTACAACTGTCAGATATCGCATGATGCGGTGGTTCAAGATTGAATCAGAATTTCTAATATTGATGGCTCGATAAAGATGACCTTTGGAAAGGTTTAAAGTTAGCGGCAATGGTGGATTCAAGTGCCACGAAGATAGATTTTTATTAAGGAAACAATTGAGCAGCAAAGTATAAGGAAAGACATGTGGGAAGTGCCAGACGATGTTTAAAATTTCTAGAAGGCCAAGTATGAGGAGCAAGGTCGAGTGACCGATTAAGGAGATGAGTTCCGCCAAAGTGGGAGAGTGGCGGGTGTGCATATGGGCTTGGTAGTAGGAAGACTACGCGCCTTAAAGAGAGTTTGGATCGAATTGGGGATTTTAATGATTGATGATTGAAGCCTGCGGGTATGATGTGAAGTATGGGCTATTATGCGGCAGAAAATTGATATGGCGGAAAGGAGCTGCTTAAAATGGAGGAGGATGCAGCATAACCCTGAATCGGGAAGGATGTTGCCGCACATTTAACTGGTGTCTGCGAGGGGCGAATGGACTTTTGCAACTGGAAGGTGAGCTCGGACTCAGGATGGGCTATTGGTGTCATAGTGAATGTACCCCGTGCAGCGGCGTGGGAAGATGTCGGGAGGTGATTCCCCTAGGTGGGTTATTCCCCGTGAGTAGATTAGCGGTCGCGTGGTTGGCGAAGCTTCTACAAGGAATTATATTGGTTGTTCAACAAAGAGATCGGTCGTGCAAATGTGGTTAATGATTCAGAATATGAAAGACGGGGATTTACATGAAGATTCCGAGAAATTTTGATTACTTATGGCGCGAGGTTATGTCAATAAGAGGTAAAAAGGTCGGGCAAACTCAAGAATGGTGGAATGATGGCTTCAAGCTAAGTGGGAGAGTCCCACCGCTTATAATTGGGTTGTATGATTAACTACTTGCATGATTTCTGGTTATTAGCATATTGATGGGTTAATTCAGCTACAAGAAAAGACCACAGGTGGTAATTCGAGCAAATGAATTGTTGGAGGCATGCGATAGTTGGCCTTATGGACTCATGTTCGGACTTGGAAAGAGGTTCGGGATTGATGCCTTGTAGGGATACAAGTTGCAGAGAAAGCGATTTCGTCGGGTGCTTCGCCGAGAGGGTATTCATGTGTTATAAGATTTATGGAGTGAATTATATTTGGGACCAAGTCAGAGCGGGTGGCTCTCAGCAACGGTCCTAGTAGAACTCAAAAGATAAAGTGTGGTGCCCGATGATTTCGAGTGTATAAGTACAGTTAAGAATCAAGCTTTGTAGCAGTTTATGGGAAGAGGAACTGAATGTTCTATGAAATTTTGACTTGTGGTGTAACATCTGAAAGATATGAAATAACTCAAAAAGAGTGACATAGCCACTGTAACGACCCGGCCGGCCGTTTCATGAGTTACCACTCCGTTTTCCCCGTTTCTGCTTCTTTATGCTTTGTTCATTTGTGTTATATGGTATCGGGTTAGTTGGTTCGAATTCGGAATGATTTTGGAAAGGTTTGAGACACTTAGTCTCTTTTAAGAAAGTTTAAGTTGAAAAAGTCAATCGTATGTTGACTTATGTGAAACAGGCCTCAGATGTAAATTTTGATGGTTCAAATAGCTTCGTGGGGTTATTTGGGACTTAGGAGCGTGATCGGAATGTATTTTGGAGGTCCGGGGTAGATTTAGGCTTAAATTGGCGAAACTGGAATTTTGGCATTTTTCGGTTGGTAGGAGATTTTGATATAGGGGTCAGAATGGAATTCCAAAAATGGGAGTAGTTCTGTTGCGTCATTTGTGACGTGTGTACAAAATTTCAGGTCATTCTGATGAGGTTTGATAGACTTTTTTATCAAAAGCGGAATTCGGAAGTTTTTGGAACCTTAGGCTTGAATCTGATGTTATTTTGTTGATTCGATGTTGTTTTAGGTGTTTCGAAGATTGGTATAAGTTTGGATAGTGGTATATGACTTGTTCGTGCTTTTGGTTGAGATTTTGAGGGCCTCAGTGTGATTTCGGATGGTTGATGGGGAGTTTGGAATTAGAAAGTTACAGCTGAAGCTGTTGTATTCTGTCATAACCGCACCCGCGGATTGGGGACCGCAGAAGTGGAATATTAGCCACAGATGCAAAATTGGGTGAGAAGAGATGAAGGCGCAGGTGCGGAAGTTGGGTTGCACCTGCGAGATCGCAGGTGCGGTAGTTTATGCGCAGGTGCAGTTTTGAGGTTATAAGTGGAAACCGCATAAGCGGCTCCGCAGGTGCAGAAAATGCGCCGTAGGTGCGAAAACCCTGGGCCAGAAAGTATATAAGCCCTCCTTCACGAATTTTTGGATATTCCACCATTTTTACATACGGGGTTGAGCTTGAGGGAGCATTTTGAAGAGGGATTTCAAGGGGATCTCATGGAGGTAAGTTTTTGGACCCTAAACTTGTTTCTATAATGGTTTTTGACTGATTAAGCTTGTAATATATGGAAATTAGTAGCAAAAATTGAGGGTTTAGGGCTTGAAAATTGGAGGCCTTAATCTAGGGATTTAAGGGGTCAATTGTGGCCGGATTTTGGTATTTTTGGTATGTATGGACTCGCGGGAGGATAAGAATTTTATTGATGTAATTTTTATCGGATTCCGAGATGTGGGACGGGGTCGGTGCAACAACCCGGCCGGTCATTTTTAGAATTTATGCCCCGTTCCCCTATTAACTGCTTCCCTTAAGTTTATTTCTGTTGTTTTAATTTGCCGGGACGTTCGGTTTTAAATTTCGGAGAGTTTTGGGACACTTAGTCCCTAAATGAGGGCTTAAGTCTTAGAAATTTGACCATAGCTGGAACAGTGTGAAGACGGCCTCAGAATGGAAATCTGATGGTTTTGTTAGCTCTGTTGGGTGATTTCGGGCTTAGGAGCGTGTTCGGATTGTATTTTGGAGGTCCGTAGCTAATTTAGGTTTGAAATACAGAAAGTTGAATTTTTGAAGTTCTGGTTCGATAGTGAGATTTTGATCCGGGGGTCGGAATGGAATTTCGAGAGTTACAGTAGTTCCGTTATGTCATTTGGGATGTGTGTGCAAAATTTTAGGTCATTCGGATGTGGTTTGGTTGGGTTTTTTATCAAAAGCGTGTTTTTAGAGTTTTTGGAATTCTTAAGCTTGAATCTGATGAAAAATAGGTGTTCTGATGTTATTTTGGGAATTTCGAAGGTTGGAACAAGTTTTAATGATGTTTTAGGGTTAGTTGGCAGGTTTGATTGAGGTGCTGGGGGCCTCGGGGGTGTTTCGGATGCTTAACGGGTCATTTTGGAACTTGTTAGAATTGCAAAAAATCTGGTATTTGGTTTCCTTAATCGCGTTCGCGGCCTTACCTCTGCATTCGCGGAGTGTATTTTCAGAGGAGGTTTAATTTGTTCTTCATGATCGCATTATTTGTCTCGCGATCGCGGTAGTCTGCCCCTTCCTCCTTCACGTCCGCATTCACCTTTTCGCGTTCGCATGTAGAACTAGGAGTCGGTGGTTCAATGACCTTTTTCCTTTCGCGCTCGCACTATTTTGTCCGCGAACGCGTAAGCCTGCCCTTTCCTTCTTCGCATTCGCATGCCCCATCTCGCGTTCGCGTATCCCAGTTCAGGAGCCATCAATTTTTACTCTTCGCGATCGCAAGTCATCTTTCGCGATCGCGATGAACAAAACACCTGGGCAGAATTTAAAACCCAAAATCGAGGGTTTAGACCATAATTCATATTTTGGAATTGGGAGCTCAGGAGATTGTGATTTTTTAAGAGATTTTCACCTGGACGATATGGGTAAGTGATTCCTACTCGGTTTAGACTAATTTCCATGAATCTACACTTAAATCCATCCTTTAATTTTGAAATTTTGGTGGAAATTGTGGGGAAAGTTCTTAGACCTAGAAGTTGAGTTTTTATTAGGTATTTGACATCAGATTGGGATAATTTTGGTATGGTTAGACTCGTGAGAGTGTGAGGATTCTGAAAATATAAATTTCACTCGATTCTGAGACGTGAGCCCGGAGGGCATTTTGGTTATTTTATCTAATTTTACGTATTAACTTAGAATTTAATTGTAGAATCAGTTATTTGAAGGGTTATTTACATTATGAAGTTTAATTGAATAGATTTGGGTCATTTGGATTCAGATACTCGTGGCAATAACGTGATTTCGGGTTGACATTTAAGCCGGTTCGAGGTAAGTGGCTTGTCTAACCTTGTGTGGGGGACCTTTCCCCTCAGGATTGATATTGTGATAATTGAAATGCCTTGTACGTGAGGTGAGAGCGCGTACTTGTGCTAATTGTTGAAAATTTGGTTTTTCATTAAAAATAGCCTTGAATTGTGTTCTTCCTTTTCTTGCTTACACTGTTTGGAAATTTAGCCTACTGTTAGCCTAGATAAGTATGTCTACTTGACTAAATTGCTCTATTTGTCTTAAATGTCTTATTTGTATTACATGAAACATGCTAGGTTAGGATTACCTGCTTCACCTTGATATGAAATTGATTGAATTGAGTTTTTATTAGTGCTGTGTATTTACTTTGGGACTACGGGACGGTATCCCGGGAGCTCCCCTATATGTTTATTTGGAACTACGGAATTGTATTCCCGGAGATCCCCCTGCACTTTTACATTGAAACTACGGTATTGCACCTGGTAGATTCCCGCGCATTTAGGAGTTGGACTACGGGACTGCACCCGGGAAATCCACTGTATATGGGCTACATGATGGTATCCTGGGAGATCCCCGGTTGTTATCTTGGAGCTGAGTTGTATTCTCTTTCTGTGTTTTACTTACCTCTGTAGTAGTTGTTGCTGGCCTTCATAGCATTTGTTACTTATTTACACTGCTTATTTCACATTGTTAACCTTATATCTTATTTAACCTCAGTAGGGCCCTGACCTTTCTCGTCACTACCCAACCGAGGTTAGTCTTGGCACTTACTGAGTATCGCTGTGGTGTACTCATGCCCTTCGTGCGCATGTTTTTCATGTGCAGATCCAGGTACTTCGACTCAATCCTACCACCCCTGAGGCGAAGTGACTGCTATAGCGACTTCGAGGTATATCTGTCGCGTCCGCAGACCGAGGAGTCTCTTTTTATTCTTGTTGTTTAGTATTAGCCCTTCTGTATTTTCAGTTCTTGTTAGACATTCTGGAGTTAAAGCTATGTAGTACTTCTTAGCTTGTGATTCATGATTTTCGGGTCTTGGATTTATGTGTTGGTTTTGAGAATTAAATATGGTTTATGTCGATCGGCACATTTAAACATTGTTTATTCCTTTATTTATGTTTTAAATTATTTTACTTCCGCAAAATTTGGTTTTCTTCCGCAATTTAGGCTTACCTAGTCGTAGAGACTAGGTGTCGTCACGATGGTTCACAGAGGGTAAACCGGGGTCGTGACAGTCGGGTTTGGTCGATTTCGGGATTTGTGTTGTAATTTGATTGTTTTCGCACGGGCTTCGTCTCCTTAGCATATTCTAATATTACGATTCTGATTTTGGGTAGATTTAACGCGAGTTGAGGCCGAGTTGAGAGGCAAGGGCGTCGTGGAGTAGTATTTCATCCGTTTTGAGGTAAGTAACGATTGTACATCTAGACCTGAGGGTATGAAACCCCAGTATTTTGTATTGTCTTGATAAATAAGGTGACACACAAGCTAGGTGACGAGCGTGTGGGCGTGAACCGGTAGAGATTGTGACTTGGTCCGTCCTGTAGCGGCTATTAAGACGCGTGTTTGATCTAACATCTTATGATACTCCGTATTTTAGAGATTGACACTATATCTTGGGTTGTACGCCGTGTTTTGGGCCTTGTGCCGACCTGTTTAGACCCTCGGGGTATTTTTACTCCTTTCCTCACTCTATTTGATCTAAAAGCATATCCTCAGTCATGTTTTACCTGTTTATTGTTTAAAACCGGTTTCATTACTATACTTCTTAATATATGAAAACTGTTTGGGCTGAGTTCCCTGATTTTCACCGATATGCCCGAGTAGCCGTGAGGTTAATGACCGAGAGAGGTTGAGGATCTAATGGTGAGGATTATATATGAAATATGGATCGGGCTGCACGCCGTATATATATATATTATGGATCGGGCTGCACGCCATATATATATATATATATATATTATGGATCCGGTTGCACGCCGCATCGATATGTATTGGATCGGGTTGTGCGCCGCAGCTAGAGGTGTACAAAAAAAATCGATAAACCGCACCAAACCGCTAATCCGAGTCAAACAGAAAAAAAAAACTCGATCATGGGTTGGTTTGATTTGGTTTGGTGTTGGAAAAAATAATCCGGCCATAATTGGTTTGGTTTGGTTTTAGCTAAAAAAAAGTCAAACCGAAACCAGACCAACCCGATATTACATTTATTCAATTTTTACAAATATTTTATACATATAAATATATATTTTTAATACAAGTCATAAATATTTCTTAAACTTTTTCACAGTTTTATCTTTAAACATATTATTTCAAGTTTGGAATTAACATTCTTGAATGGTCCAATAAATTTTATAGTTCAGAAAGGTAGTAATTCAAACAAACTTCACATCAATACTAATGCTAACAAAGAAAATTTAATTCAACACTAGAAATGAAAATAGTGTTGGATATCTATTTTTTAGTTTTGCATGGTTTATATTGAAAATGCATAACTTAGTTTATCTTTTTCTTTAGTACTTAGTTGTGTAACAAATATACTTATAGTTGTACTTATTTTAGCATGACTTATATAGTACTTTTAGATTATGTTAATATTTATTATGGCTTATTACTTAGTAATATTTTCTTTATGGATTTTAGTATTTTTGTTATTGAATATTTTAGTACAATGCTATGACTCATATCATATTATTGTATTATTTTCTTGAAAAATACATTATATAGTTGTATCCTTGTAGGACTAGAGAAATATATGGAGCACAAGTTATATATTTGTGGTATGAAGACTTGTCGGGAAAAAAATCCGAAAACCCGAAAAAATCGAAAAGCTCGAGAAAACCCGAGATTGAAAAACCCGACTTCGTTGGTTTGGTTTATAGATTTAAAAATCCTACACTAATGGTTTGGTTTTGTAATTGAACAATCCGAACAAACCCGACCTATGTACACCCCTAGCTGCAGCGATATGATGCTTGGCTGTAGGAGCCCTCCGGAGTCTGTATACCCCAGTGAGCGTAATCGACTATATATATTGGATCGGGTTGCGCACCGCAATGATTATTATATATATATATTGGAGTGGGCTGCACGCCGCAACGATTATTATTATTAATAATACTATGAGTTAATTATTAAGCGGGAGTGCTGAGAGTGGGTACTTTATGATGAGAGCTGAGTCACGAGTGACTGAGAGGCTTACCCTAGGGGCCATATTTATGAGTGATATCTTGACCGAGGGGCCTGTTTTGATATTTACCGTTTTCAATATTCTTTTTTATTAAGCCTCTATTGAAAAATATTAAATAAATAATTTCAAAGACTTTGATTTAAACTGAAAATTTTACGAGTAAATTGACTATTGAACTGCAGATCTTTGACTTGATATTTCTGTTGAGATTTCCTGATATATGATTTTTAAATGCTCGTCACTGCACTGAGGCTTTATGCACTTTAGTTACTTATTGATTTGGCGTACTCACGTTATTCCCTGCACCTTGTGCGCATATCCAGGTGCTCGTGCATCAGAGCGAGAGGTTCTAGCACTTTCAGAGTATTTCCGGAGATCGCAAGGTAGCTACTGTCGCGCCCCTTTTTTCCCTCCTCGCGGGGGGGAGGAGGGAAGGGAGGTGGGATGCTCGAGTTTTGACATTTCATGGTGGTATTAACTCATTTCCTTTTAGGAATTGGGTATTTGAAGAGTCGACACCTAACGGATTACGGTGCGTTAGGGCACCTAGAGTGATTAACTCTTAGAATGGTTTGCATTACTAGACATTAGGGAACAGGCTCGAAATAACCTCGAGGGGAAGGTGTTAGGAACTCCTCTTGGTCCACAACTGTGGGTCATGACCGAACTTATACGTACGAATTAGTCCATTAACAAAATAAACAGTTGAAGCAAATAATTGCAAGCAGCGCATGCTGGGCATTGTATAACTCAAATAAGAAAACAAGAATTTAAACAGTTTGTGTGCATAAAAAGGAAATTAAAGCTTCAAGTAAAGAGAATTTGGGGAGAGGGAGGTCCTAGGTTGGTTAGCCTATAGGATCACATCAGTATAATGCCCGGTAATCACTTCTTAGAAAGGGGCTACGCGTGACATTAGCGCACCGGTCATCATATCCATATCTACCCTTCCCATCCCGTTAGTGGTCATGCAAAGCGAGTATTGGTCAGTGATCTCTATTGCATGCTGCTACCCGTCCCTTCTTAATGATCTTGGAGGGATTTAAGATCTCTACCTATAGGTGGTTCTGGACAGACCCCTAAGGTTTAAAAGGTAAAATACTAAGGCGATAAGCAATAACATATAGGAATCTTAGCAAACAAGAACATGAAAGAGCAAATAAGAGGCTCAGTTTACCTCCACAAATAAGGCATGTAAACAGCACGACTCAAACACAAATAAGGGCCTTTTGTTAAACAGTGTCCTAAGGCATGATGTCTAAATGAGTATACACAAGCAGTTTATTTTTTATAAACTCAGAAGTGTGTTAGTAACCTGCTGATTTTTTAAAACCTATTAAACCAGAAGAACATTAAGTCACAGAAACAGTTTCAGAGTTGCAAGATTCGAAAACGTCCTATATGCTTGCCTATACGCGGCATACAGATGAATACATTTTAAGGTGAAACAAGGTAGGTTTAAAACGGATTTTTTTAATCCCTATAGGCATGCTTTCTAATGATATATGTGAGCACGTGATTTTTTTCCTATATAAATTACTCCCATAAATTCAAAACAAAATTATTTCTTTCAATATTTGCAATTTTGTGAATTTTTGTAACATTTTCTGTTTATTGTTTGCATTTTGTCTGTGCATTTTAATTAATAAAAAATACAAAAATATGTGCATTTGCATTTTAGGATTTAACTTTGTATTTTTAAGAATTAATTAGTAATTAGTTATTTTTATATTAAAAAAATCACAAAAATAGTTTAATTTGCACTTCTAACTTTAATTTTTGATTTTAGTAGTTTTCCTTTTAATTTGTTAGTTGTGTTAATTATCATTTAGGTCTAGTTAGTGTTTTTAGGTTAATTAGGTTCTAGAAAGTAATTTAGATTTTTTTTAAAAAAATTTGGAAAAAGGAAAATAACAAAAAAAAAATTAAAAGAAATTAGAAAAGGAATTGAAAAGAAAAGAAAAAGAGGGAATTGAAAGATAATTTGGGTTAGTCTTTATTTTAAAACACTCAGCCAAAACAGATTCCTCTCCCAAACCAAACAGAACCCGCCCCATCCAAGCCCAAACCTGTTCCCCAACCCGGCTAGCCCCCTCCCCTCCCAAACGGTGTAGTTGTGGGGGAAAAACTACGTCGTTCCCCTTTTTACCACCCATTAAACGACTAACTCCTCCGGCTATCTTTATTAATCCCCATCTCCTGAGCCCAAAACCTAATCTCCCTTTTCTTTGAAATCACCGCCCCTCTCTAACATAGCTCCGCCATCCGGAAATCGCCTCGCGGTGGCGGAGCACTTCCAAATCCATCCAAATTTCGAATAGACAACCCCCATCGTCCCCTATTTCATGTCCCGCCACCACTTTTTCCAAAAAAACCACTGGATTGTTCCGAATTTCAGATCAAGATTAAAGATCCAAACTTTTCTTCTTTTTCCCAAATCTTTCGAATTAAATCTTCAACCCATAGTCAATATGTTATGAATCACTCAGCCTTTCAACAAAGTGACTTTGTCAGAACAATCAAGAAGACTCTCCGGTGGATTTGGTCAAAGTTCTGATAAGTGTTTCTTGAATTTCTCATTCTTTTGAGCCTCTATTCCGTCTCCTCTTGACATGCATTGACGATTGCTTCACAAATCATTAGCCATGAAAGAAAGTCTGGCTAATATTTGTGTGGCAATTCTCACCGTTTGGTCAAGCTCTCAGATTCACCGGAGTTCGAGTTCGAGTTTAAAGCCAATTGGATTCCATCGGTATTCTTCTCGTTCCTTTCTTCTTCAAGTTCGGTTATTAGTCATTAGCTTCTTTCTCTTTCAGTTAAGTTGTTTTCCTTTAATTTAGTGTTGATTTGCAATGTTTCTGTTAAAGTGTTTACTCGTAAAAAAATAAAAGAAAAGGAAAAGAATAATTATGTATGGACTGTTTCAGTCTCGAATTGGACTTGCCATTTCTTTTCTTTAAAATTTTGTGGTTTGGGCTGAGTTCGAGGTTATCAGTACAAGCCTATTGAGCGAAGGTCTAAATTTTTGAAGCCCATCTGATTGGCCTAAGTTTGGGACTATGTTTTGACCCATGACCCATTTGGGTTTCTGAAGGGTAATTCTCATAGATTGGAAGTAAAAAATTAAAATCTGAGGCTGCCCTACTTGCCTTGCCTATAAAGGCATATTTTCTTGCCTTTCAAGGTAGACTTCAAGAGATAAAATTATGACAAATACCCACGGCTAAAAATCTAAAATATTATCCCATTGATTTCTCTGCTTTGAGTGTTGAAATTTTTAGAGATTGAAACATCTTTGATTCCTTCCGAGATTGAGATGGCTTAGATTTGGATTTCTTCAAGTTTTGGGTTAAATTCTGTTGGGTAGTTACTGTTCCATTGGTCTTCGTTGGCTATTTTTGCTGTTTTACTGGGTCTGGGTGTTGAATTCTATTGTTGTTCTGCTGATGTAGGTCACTGACCCCCTTACCTCTTGATTTCTTCTCAATTTTCAGGTATTCCTTCAAACTCGAATGGAAATAAGGCTCAATTGAGCTGTATGTGAAGCCATGTAACTCAATTGATAAAGTATTGGTTCTTCATTTTGTTAGTGTCTTGTATTTAGTTTTGGGCTTCTTTTAGCTTAGCTTTCTGATGAGTTGTTTATGCCACCATGTATACATGTTTGGTCTTAAAAGCTGGGTCTGAGTTATTTGAGTTGAATTGGAGAAGTTAAAAGAGGCTGATCCCTTGTTGTTTATTTAGCTATATCATCTTATTAAACTTTGATTTACTGTCCATACCAACCTGATTGCTTGAGTATAATTGTTTGTAGCTATGATTGAAACTGGAATTTCCATTCTATTCTGGCATGTAAGAGTGAGTATGGTGGTTACTGAATTCCTTGATGAGGTTGGCTGGTTTTTTGAAAAGTATTTGTAGTTACAGGTTATATTCTTGCTAGTTTGGTTCATTCATGTTGGAGTTTCGTTAGTTTTAGTTTAATTGTATCGCTTTTTAACTGCTCTGTAGTTTTGCTTGAAGCTGAGTTGAAGTGTAGTTTAATGTTTTAGTTTGCTCACACAATCTTGTTCTTCTTCACACATGAACACATTAGAGTTTAATCATATTTTGAATGAAACTTGAGTTTGTCTCATAGAATTCTCAAAGTTTGATTGCCTCTTTACATTGGATTTCCACAGCAAATATAAATCACGTAGTTTTGTTTAGGCTAAGCATGAAACAAGGATCCAGCAGATGGATGAATCTTGTTCGAAATTGTGAAGTTGTTTTGCTACTGGAATTTTAAATGGAGGATTCAGAAATGATGAGTTAATCTGCAATTCGTTAATAAATGGGCTGCCTAAAATCTAAGTTTTTAGCACAGTCCTGCGGCGACCAATGCCTAAAACGTTGGGACTGGCTATAGTCTTGGCCCAGTTACGCTGAATTCTCTCTGCTGCGTGCTTGTTTGGGCTCCACGATTAAGCCTGATTGGGTTTATTTCCACTTTGACAAAGACAACATACTTGTTTTTCTTTAGCTCAATTTGGTGTCATGAACTGCTAGCCCACAAGTGATGAATGTTGAGTTTGAAATTTTCGCATTAGCAACTGTAAATTTTCCAAGGCCACTTAAGTTGGCTAATCCCTTTAGTTAATTGAGATGAGCCACATTTAATTACATAAATATTTTATGGCCCTCCAAATATAGTTTAAATGCCCTTTTAAAATTGAAAGTCGAGGTGTACCATGCCGAGCAAAATTTCAAATTGTATGGCCCTTATTTTAATTAATCTTGTGTTATTCGAGGCGCTCTATTTAGCAAATTTTCATGGCCCTCACAAAACTCTAATGCGTAGTTGCCTTAGGCGCATCATTTTAATAACTTATCTTCCTAAACTCGGTGCGCATTTATGTGACCCAAATCCAAATCTCAACAACGTTGGATAAGATGTGTTGCGGACTGCAGGTGCATTTATTTGACGTGGTTCAAGACACGTTTTATGTGACGTTGAAGTCTTTTTAAAAAAATAATTAAATAAAGTGGTTAAAGTTAAAATTGCACATAGGTCAAAAATGTTTTAAAATGAGATAATTAAGCCATTTATAACAGTTGAGCGACAGTGCTAGAACCACGGAACTCGGGAGTGCCTAACACCTTCTCCCGAGTTAACAAAATTCCTTATCAAATTTCTGGTTCACGGACTGTTAAATAGAGTCAATCATTTCCTCGATTCGGGATTTGAACCGGTGACTTGGGACACTATAAATATCCCAAGTGGCGACTCTAAATTTTCAATAAACAAAGAATTCCATTTCGATTGTCCTTTAATTGGAAAAACTCCCTTTATATTATACTCTTCCGGGTGTAGTAAAAAAGGAGGTGTGGCAATATATTAGAGCAGTTTGAAATAACTCGTCTCAAAAAAATAAACCACTAATTAAACTAGTTTCGAAATGAACTGAACATAAACTGAATTGATTTAAACTAGTTTAGATTGACATGCAGAATTTCTGGTGGCATTCCTTATAGGCATGATATATAGTTCTTTAATACTGAATCAGAAACTTTGTAGGCATGATTGACAAAACCATATAAACACTTATTATAATAGAAGCTGGGTTAAATTATATCCTATAGGCATGGCATCTACTTGTGAAACTGATTTTAGGACTTATAAACATGATTTCTATTATGGAATCACTTGAAATCTATAGGCAAGATTTCTAACATGGTAAGACAAAGATGTAAAAATTCTATAGGCATGTTTTCTACTTAGTAAGGCAATCATATCAAAATGTAAAGTCCTATAGGCATGGTTTCTAACCGTATTACCCCACAAACATGTAACTACCCATCCTTTTTGTGACGACCCGGCCCGTTGTCACGTGAGTTATCACCCCGTTTCCCCCATATTATGTTGCTCTATATTTCAATGTCAGTATTTGAGTTGATCGGATAGAATTGAATTGGTTTTAATTGGGAATGAGGCACTTAGCCTCTTAGAAGGAAGCTTGTTTTGAAAAAAGTTAACCGAAAGTTGACTATATAGTTAGAAGGCTCGAATGTGAATTTCGGTGATTTGGTTAGCTTCGGGGGATGATTTCTGACTTAGGAGTGCGATCGGAATTGATTTTGGAGGTCCGGTGTAGAATTAGGCTTGAATTGGCGAAGTTTGAATTTTTGCGGATTCCGGTTGATAGGTGAGATTTTGATCCAAGGGTCGGAATGGAATTTTGAGAGTTGCAGTAGCTTCGTTTGGTGATTTTGGATATGTGTGCAAATTTTCATGTCATTCGGACATCGTTTGGTTGGGTTTTTGATCGAATGTGCATTTCGGAAGTTTTGAAGAAACTTAAGCTCGAATCCGATGTAAATTGATGGTTTTAGCGTTGTTTGATGTGTTTTGATGATTGGAACAAGTTTGAATGATGTTATGGGTTATGTTGGTGCTTTTGGTTGAGGTCCCGGGAGCCTCGATGTGATTTTGGGTGGTTAAACGAGAGTTTCGAGGTGTGTTGCAGGTTCAGCTTTTCTGTCAGCTGGTATTTCTGCCTCTGCGAAAATGGGCCGCAGAAGTGGTTCCGCAGGAGCGAGTGGAGGATCGCATAAGCGGTTCTTGGCTGGTGGAGTGGTTCCGCAAAAGCGGAACATTGTTCGCAAATGCAAGTCCGCAGAAGCGGACTATAAACCGCGGAAGCGGTCTTGGAAGGTTCGCAGAAGCGGATGTGGAGACGTAAAAGCGGACGTTGGGTTTTTAAGTAAGAACCGCAAAAGCGGATTTTTGGCCGCAAAAGAGGTCCCGCATAAGCGGAAGCGGGACCACAGAAGTGAAAGTTGCTGTGGACAGAAGGGTTTTAAATGTCATATTTTATCCGCGAGCAAGAGGTAATTTCCACCATTTTTGAGCAAGCTTTGAGAGCTTTGAGGCGATTTTGAAGAGGGATTCAAGGAGGAGTAATTGGAGGTAAGATTCTTGAACCTAAAACTCGTTTTTATTGAGAAATCTACCTAGAAATTCATGGAATTAAGCCTAAATGGATGAATTACGGCTTGAGTTATTGATATTTCAAATTGGAATTTGATAGGTCATTTGAGCTCGGATTTGGGAGAACTCATGGAGAGACGAGGAATCCGGTAATGTGAGTTTTGTAATTTTTCGAGAAGTGGGCCCGAGGCTCGGGTTTTGCTAGTTTCGAGATTCTTGATATATTTCGATTGTTTACGATTGGGTATTGTTCCCTTAGCATATTGTAATGCATTCGCTCTGATTTTGGTTAGATTCGATGCACGTGGAGGCCGAATTGAGGGGCAAAGGCGTCGCTAGCTAGAGATTTCACCGGTTCGAGGTGAGTAATACATGTAAATTATATTCTGAGGGTTTGAAACCCGGAATTTGCACATCATAGTGTTGTATTGTGGTGACTTGCACGCCAGGTATGAGCGTGGGGTAGAGCACCATTGGGAATTGTGACTTGGTCCGTCCTCGTTGTTGATTTTACTGCGTGATTGACTGAAAACTACTTGATGATATCATGATTTGGGCTTATTGCCATTTTTTGGGTTTCATGCCGATTATTTGAATCCTCAAGGGATTGATATCACTGTTTTTGCATTACGTTGCATATTATTTGATCTCAGTCCAAGGTTCTAAATACTGTTTTGCAAACTCAGCTATCTTTCTAAGATTTGAAAACTTAAATGATATTTTACTGACGTTTCGAGCTGAGAACTGCTATTTTACTATTGCCCAAGGTGCTTATGTGCATTTCTAGACCGTGCATGGATCGGGCTGTGCGCCGCAGCGGTGTGATATTGACATTGCGCTTGGGCTGTAGGAGCCCCTCCGGAGTCTGAACCCCCACAGTGAGCGCGGGTACCCAAATGGATCAGGCTGTATACCGCAATGGTCATGTGCATTTCATTGCATTCATGCATTGATTCCTGTCAGTACTACATGGCATGACATTTAGCACTCTCATATCATTGGCATCCATGCTATTTCTTACACTGTATACCAGATACCCTGGTGTTATTTGTAAATAGAGTGTTGTGCCCGAGGGGCTGACTTGTGTGCGGACTTGCACTACCTGATATCGCATTCATATGCTTACTGTTGGAAAAAGAATATTTTCAAAAGAGATTTTTAACTGAGCTATATGTTTCTAAAGGATTTTCACGGTTTTACTATTTTCTCAAAAGGTTGTATTGTCCCATATAGCATGATGGAGTGTTCTTACATGATTTCTTACTGCTCAGTTATTATTTACTCTTATTACCACTGAGTTGGAAGTACTCACTTTACTCCCTGCACCACGTGTGTCGATTCAGGTGTCCCGGGAGCATAGTTGAGCTATTTGCTGCTTCAGAGCTTCTCAGGAGTTGTCGAGGTAGCTGCCTGACGTTCGCAGGACCCGACTCCTCCCCTATCCGTTTATTATTTCCGAATTTTAGAACATCAGTATTATTGAGGATGTATTATTTTATTATCTTAGAGGATCTAAATTCATGATCCCACGTCTTTGGGAGTTTTATTGGCAGTTGTTGTGATTTCCGTACCACTTCTGTCTATAATCAATGTTTAGAACTATATCATCTGATAATCTAATGCTATGAATTGGAAAATGGGTTGTGTGGTTGAGTCGTGAGTGTTATATGGTCGGGCTTGCCTAGCATTTGATGTTGGGCGCCATCACGATCGGGATTAGGGTTGTGACAAGTTGGTATCAGAGCCTAGGTTACTACGCCTCATGAGTCATGAGGTGGTTAGTAGAGTCTCGCAGATCGGTATGGAGACGTCTGTATTTATCCTCGAGAGGCTGCAGAACCTTTAGGAAAATTTCACTTTCTTGGAATTCTTATCGTGCGTACTTGATTCAGCTTGAGATATAACTCTTGAAATTCCTTCCACATGTTTGTATGCGCACATGAGCGCTCAATATTATAAGTGCCCCGATGGCTTGTGATTCCCCAATCGAGGGGCGAGATGTGATCCCGTGAGTTCGATGTTGGGCCAGTCTGGAGGACTTGAGGCCGGATCTTGCCTATGGCTGGAGCACTGAGGTGCTGATCGTGTGAGCAAGTGTTTTGAACTTATATGTTCGGTATTGTC
>MU757095.1:27977-44738 GCA_026770625.1 Nicotiana glauca
ATAATCATTGTTTAGAACTATATCATGTGATAATCTAATGCTATAAATTGGAAAATGGGTTGTGTGGTTGACTTGTGAGTGTTATATGGTCGAGCTTGCCTAGCATTTGATGTTGGGCTCCATCACGACCGGGATTGGGGTCGTGACACTTTTTTACTAATTACCCCAATATTCCTTTACAAATTATTACAGACCATATGAATGAATTACATAAATAAATAAGAAAATAAGAAGTTATTCTATAGGGAGCCTTCAATTAGGCCTAGGTTTCCAAATCCTCCAATAGCCTCAAATGCCCAAATTCCATAAACGATGTTATTGACCAGGTGCATTAAAGTTCCCTAAGGATATCAAGGATCCCGGGAAGTGCTGACACCTAGACTTGGTAACCAAATTGAATAAGTGCAGTGTCAGTGTGGAAGGCCCAGCCTCAGTATGCCAGAGTTCAAAGGGTTCTCAAGAAGATCCCAAGTCAGTACACATACTGGAGGGGGCAGAACCTATTGACTTAGGAGTAGAGTAAGAGTACTTGACATAGTTTGAAAGGTTTTAGTAGGAAAATAGTATAGAGATGAGGTTTGTTTGAAATAATTTTGGAGTAAAAAAGGGAATCATGCAATAAAACAACTTTTAAAAGAGAGAGTTACATGATCAAGCAGCAGTAAATCAAACATGGAGTCTAAAACCACATCGGTAATGTTCACAGAACCAAAACATGAGGAAAGAAACTACACACATGGGTAATGGGGATTGGGGACACATAGAACATATGATTGTAAACACAGAACAAGCCAAGGTTTTAGGAATTAGTATAGACATGCTCAAACATAGTCACAGAACCAACAATGCTAAAAGGGGGTTTAGATAGGATCCACATGATTTAAGACCAATCCGAGAGCCATACAAGTCAAGAGTGCAGACTACATAGAGAGGATTTATACTAGAAACTAGATAGTGCAAAAACAGACTACATAAAAGGGGGAGCATGCTCATACTGATCCTAAGAAAGGGGTTCATAATATGCTAATTATGTAATCATATTAACTGCAAGTTTCACAGCAAAACTATACGTAGAAGAAAACTAAAAACAAGATGAACTGAAGTAGTAGAAGAACCATATTGTTGTTGAAACTTGAATTAAAACGAGAACATACCAGTAAAGAGGACAATAAGCAAAAGTGAAAGAGTAGGAAAGCACAATAGTTAGCCTTGGCTTGCAGCTGGCTAACTTAGAATAAAAGCAAGTAGTACAAAGAGGGAGCCGAAAGTTTTAAGTGTGAGAGAGAGCTTTTGAACCAAAGTGTTCGTGTCTTGCATTAATGAAAGAGTATGTATATATAGTTTAAAAGCAGGTAGAAAATAAGGTAAAAATCAAAGTTCATCAGTAATTATGGGGACTCAGAATCAATTAGTCACGAAATCATGGTAAGTACTCCTTTAATTGAGGATTCAACTTCAAACGGTAATAAACATGTGGCAAATAAGGAAGGAAATCGTATAAGGCCGAGCATAACAAATAAGAAAATATTTTCTGCATAGTACAAGTACACACATGTAATAGGGGCTAGGTTCAGCATATTTCAATCAAGGAAAGACTTAAGAAATCAATTAATAGCATAATTGACCTTAGAATGAGGTCAGAAAATATTTTACAAGGTTAAAAATCAGTAGAGATATCATGCGAAATATGTGAAAGATCAATCACAAATATTCAAGGATTCAAAAGTAGAAAATAGCATTGATTTAGCACAGCTTTATAAGAACAAGAACATAGTAAGCAAAAGCCAAAACTCTAAGAGGTTGAGTAGGACAAAAATCATATATAAATTAGGGATTCATGTAGAGCATGGTCTGAATTAGTAGAATAAGTATGATACAGGTAGGAGAAGTGAAGAATCAGAAACATTGGTGAACAAAATAGCGTAAAATTACACAATAGGCAGGAATAACTATAATTAGGAATTTTAACAAGCTATTCTAGGGTAAAATCACAGAATCATAGAAACCTATGGATTAACTGAACACGTTATCAAAACCAAACTCAGAAACCCAAGATTAGAACTAAAAAATTAGGGTTTTCAACATAGGCGAGTTGAAAAGGGAGTAAATCATAGAATCAGTCGAAATATGCAAGAGATGGAAGTTTAAACATAAAGAATCGCGTTAATCAATGTTTTAGAAGAAGTTCCGAAAACCCTAATTTGAGAATAAGGTAAAAACACTTTGAAACCAGGGTTTTTTTTGTAAAGAGTTACAAGGATAGTGTAAAACATCAAAGAAATAGACTCAAATTGTTTTAAAATCATACAGATCTAGGAGTTGTAAGCAAAAATTAGGGTTTTAGAAGAAACCCAAGTATAGATGAAAGAACCTGACAAAATCTCAAGGATCGTAACAAGTACAACGGAATTTTGCTTGGAATCATACTGAAGTAGTCAAGAACATACCAGATGGCAAATCTTAGGTGCAAGTTAGCCTGGCCCAAGGCCCTTGAAGGCCTCAAAGAAGGTGAGCATGGCAATAGAGGAGCCATTGGAGGATTAGGAGTTGAAGGGAGATCAACAGAGAAGATCGGAGAAGAAGGTCGGCGGTTGAGAAGAGCTAGGGTTAGGTTGAGTGGTTGAGAGATGAGAGAATACAGAGGCAACGGAATTTGGAAATGAGATAGGGTTAGGGGGTCATTTGGGATAAAAAGGAAGGAACAAATATGGGCCGTTTTATCTTTTAGATCAACGGCTAGGATTTGATGGGTCTTGGGTCAGGAAGTTCGGTTAGAAATTTGGTTGGGTATTGGGTTTAATTAAGGTTAAAATTGAAATGCAATTTGGCCGAATTTTAAATAGCCAATTTAATCCCATATAATTTATAATAAATAATAAATAATTTTTAGAAAATAATTTTGCATATTAAAATGATTTAAAATATATATTTAATATTTTAAAAATATAAGAGACCAATTTTATGCATATAAATATAATTATATATTAATAAGGCTAATATTACAATTATATGCAATTTAGCTTTAGAAATACGAAATGCAATTATAAAAATGCACAAAAAATATGTTAACTATATTTTGGCATAAATATAGAATTTAAATGACTAAATCACCAGAATAATAATTTGAGGGGTAATTATTGGGGATTTTATGAATAAAAGGGAAGGAGATAAATCAATTTAAATCCTTAAAATTATGGAAAAAATTATAAAAACCTTGTGCATGCTTATATGGATATATATATGCTATTTTGGAAGTATTTATGCATATTAAAAATATATAGGAAAAAATTGGGTATCAACAGCTGTCCCTCTTTACCCGGGAAGGATGAAAGAGTTTTTGGGTAAAGAAATAGAAATGATGGCCAATTTTGACCGAGCGAAACAGTTGAGAGATTAGGCCGCACCCTGGATTCAGAGCTGCCTACATATCCCTGATTTTATAGGAATTAGGCCATGTGTAGTTCCAGATTCGTCGGCGAAGTATATCGATGAAGTCATTCCGAGGATGGACACCACATCTAGGGCTGGACAAATGAATGGTTTTATGGAAGAGGTTAGGGTTGATATGGTCGGGAGAACTGGAGTGGGATTGCTTCTGCTGGGATAGTCGTTTCTTGCCAGGTGACCTGCAAATAGAAGCAATACAAGCGTATACCATGTATAAATTTAAACATGATGCAAGTTCCCTTCGGACCATGAAAGTTTTCTTTGGACATTTAAATATGATGTCCTGGGCCATGAATTTCTTAGTGAGGGATTCAAAGGTCATTAAATGATGTTATCAGGCCATGAAAATGGTGCCTCTGAACCATGACACCTTTGAATAATGATATGCAATTCTGAGAGATCCTTAGGCTATGGCATGGTGTCTTTCGGCTATGAGGATGATGCCTTTAGACTATGACGCCTTTGGATAGATTGGCAATATTCCATCCCATGATATGCAGTAGTATGATATTAACATGACAAGGCTTAGTCTTGTGAAATGGAGGATAGAGCTTAGCCCGATCGAAAAGCAAATAAATAATACTGAGAATAGAGCAATATTTATGAAAAAAGGGACAGTGCTTAGTCCTCATGCAATAGGGAGGCAGGGATTAGACTCATACAAGATGGATTTAAGGATTAGACTCCTACAAGCAGGGAGTCAAAGATTAGACTTATGCAAATGGGGAGTCAAGGATTAGACTCATGCAAATATGGAGGCAAGGATTAGCCTCATGGAGTCAAGAATTAGACTCATGTAAATAGGGAGTCAAGGATTATACTCACGCAAGTGGGGAGGTAGGGATTAGCCTTATGCAGGATGGAGTCAAGGATTAGACTCATGCAAATAGAGAGTCAAGGATTAGGCTCATGCAAATGGGGAGGCATGGATTAGCCTCGTGCATGATGGAGTCAATGATTAGACTCATGCAAATAGGGAGTCAAGGATTAGACTCATGCAAATGGAGAGGCAAGGATTAGCCTCACGCAAATATGGAGGCAGGGATTAGACTCATGCAAATGGAGAGTCAAGGATTAGACTCATGCAGATATGGAGTCAAGGATTAGACTCATGCAAATGGCGAGGCAAGAATTAGCCTCATGCAAATGGGTAGGCAAGGTTAGCCTTATGCGGATATGGAGTCAAGTATTAGACTCATTCAAATCGGAAGGCAAGGATTAGCATCATGCAAATGTACGGGACATGGATTAGTTCCCTGCAAAAAGCAAGAAGAAAATAAGGGTAGCATATATCTTAGCTGGAGATGTGTTCGATGATTGATAGCGATCTTGCTACACGGATGTTATTGTTACGTAAGATGTGCCTGTGTTCAAAGAGAGATTGTAAGTTTTGTGGGGGGAAGGTTGGTTCATACTTTCGTTGGCTGGCTTTGCTTTGCTCTATTCTGAAAGTCTTTCGAGTTCCCCTGGGTGATACTTGACTGTAATGGAAATAGAGTTTTCGAAAATATGCAATTGTTGATAAAAAATAGAGTTATTATTTAAAAACACAGTGAAATATCATATTATTTTAGATGAACTAGTGACTGTAACACATTTCAGAGACATTGAAACTCTGTCATATTGGAATTTTGAGGGTCCTCCTAAAAATTCTGCCTCAGTTTGGTATATGATCTTCGATCGTTTGCATACAATAAGCTTTGCCAGACTCCCATCAAAATTTTGAGAATCTTTCTCAAAATTCTTCCCCAATTTCCTAACTGATTTCTGACTGTCGGGCATATGTTGGCGATGGCTGGACTAGCTCCGGAACTTTGGAGTCCTCCTCAAAATTCTGCCTCAGTTTCTGATCTTGGGAGGAAATGAAAATTTTATTATGATATGACCGAACCCATAAGGCTGCCAATGTATCCCCTCTTAAACGGGAATCAAGTCAAGCGTAGTTCAATTACATCAGACGAAGAATTGTAAAATAATCTAAGCATAGTATCTTTTAACTGCGTCTGAATTGATCGGTTTTGGCCAGATTTATACATCCATTTCTGCAAGTATGAGTGCTCCTCCTGTTAGCACCCTATGGACCATGTACGGACCTTGCTAGTTGGGAGAGAATTTCTTTTTGGCTTCATCTTGACATGGGAAGATTTTCTTCAATACCAAATGTCCTGGTGTGAACTGTCTTGGTTTGACCCTTTTGTTGAAAGCTCTAGACATTCTGTTTTGATAAAGTTGGATGTGACATACTGCGTTCATCCTTTTTCCATTGATAAGGGCCAATTGTTCATAGCGACTTCCCATCCACTCTGTGTCGCTGTGTTCAGCTTCCTGTATTATCCTTAGAGAAAGTATCTCCACATCGGCTGGGATAATAGTGTCGATACCATAAACCAACATGTAGGGAGTTTCCCCAGTTGATGTGCAGACTGTGGCACGGTATCCCAATAAGGCGAATGGTAACTTCTCGTGCCATTGCTTGTGATTTTCTACCATTTTCCTTAGTATCTTCTTGATGTTTTTGTTGGCGGCTTCCACGACTCCATTCATCTGAGGTCGATAGGTTGTGGAATCTTGTGCTTTATTTTGAAAGCTTCACATATAGCTTTCATCATATCACAATTGAGGTTGGCGGCATTGTCAGTAATAATGGACTCGAGAACTCCGAATCGGCAGACAATACGATCTTTGACAAAATCTATGATGACCTTCTTGGTTACAGCTTTGTAAGATGCAGCTTCAACCTATTTTTAAGAGTAAATGATGGCGACCAAAATAAACCTATATCCGTTTGAAGCAGTGGGATCAATTGGACCAATAACATCCATTCCCCAGGCGGCGAATGGCCAAGGTGAGCTTGTCACATTGAGCTCGTTTGGCGGCACTTTTATCATGTCGGCATGCAATTGACATTGAAAGCATTTGCGGACATACTGAATGCAACCCGTCTCCATGGTCATCTAGAAGTAACCGGCCCTGAGTATCTTCTTGGCCAAGACGAAACCATTCATGTGTGGACCACAGGTCCCATCATGCACATCCTCAAGTAACTTAGAAGCTTCCTTTACATCAACATATCTTAGTAGGCCCAAATCAGGAGTTCTTCTGTACAAGTTCCCTCCACTGTGAAAGAAGTGATTTGATAGTCTCCAGAGTGTGCGTTTCTGAGTGTGATTTGCGTGCTTCGGGTATTCTCCTTTCGATAAGTATTCTTTGATGTCGTGGAACCAAGGCTTTCCATCTACTTCTTCCTCGACATGAGCATAGTACGCTGGCTGATTGTGGATCTTCACCAGAATGGGATCAATGTAGTTCTTATCGGTGTGTTGTATCATGAAGGACAAAGTGGCCAATGCGTCGGCAAACTCATTTTGAATTCTGGGCACATACCGGAATTTATCTTTGTAAACCTCTTTCTCAATTCCTGCACATGGTGCAGATATGGAAATATCTTGGAATTCTTGGTGACCCACTCTCCTTGTACCTGGTGCACAAGCAAATCTGAATGACCGATTACCAGCAACTCCTAAATGTTCATATCGACTGCCATGTTGAGCCCTAGTATGCAGGCTTTATATTTTGCCATGTTGTTGGTGCAGGGAAATCTGAGTTTAGCAGATACCGGATAATGTTGACCCATTTCTGATACCAAAACTGGTAAATTCCCACTCCTTTGAAATTTGCGGCTCCGTCAAAGAACATCCTCCAGCCATCAAGTGCTTCGGTAATGTCCTATTAATAATACTTCTTTGTCAGTAGAATACGTTTTCAAAGGTTCGTATTCTCCTCCCATCGGATTCTCAGCAAGATGATATGCCAATGCTTGTCTTTTGACCGCCTTTTGAGTCACGTACATGATATCGAACTCACTTAATAGTATCTGCCATTTGGCCAACTTTCCCGTCGGCATGGGTTTCTGGAATATGTACTTCAGAGGATTTATCCAGGGTATGAGGTATACAGTGTAGGCACAAAAGTAATGCCTCAATTTATGAGTTGCCCAGGTCAAAGCACAGCAAGTGCGTTCAAGCAGAGAGTACAATGCTTCGTACGGTGTGAACTTCTTGCTCAAGTAGTATATGGCCTGCTTCTTCCTTCCTGTCTCATCATGTTGTCCCAAAACACATCTGAAGGCTCCATCCAGTACAGATAGATATAGTAACAAAGGTCATCCTGGTTCTGGCGGGACCAGAACTGGTGGTGTGGACAGATATTCCTTGATTCTGTCAAAGGCTTTCTGATAATCCTTCATCTAGCTTGTTTCAGCATCTTTCATCAGTATCTTGAAAATGGGTTCGGTTCACATATGATTGTGGACTGCGCTATGAAGCGACTGATGTAGTTGAGACGTCCTAGGAAGATCATCACATCCTTTTTGCTCTTAGGTGGCAGTAACTCCTGAATCGCCTTGACTTTAGATGGATCAAGCTCAATCCCTCGACGACTGACAATGAATCCCAATAATTTTCCTGCGGAAACCCCAAATGTCCATTTTGCGGGGTTCAGTTTCAATTTGTACCTACTTAGCCTGTCGAAGAACTTCCTCAAGTATGTTGTGTGATCTGCGGCCTTCTTGGATTTGATAATGACATCGTCCATATATACCTCTATTTCTTTGTGTATCATATCATGGAAGATGGTTTCCATGGCTCTCATGTAAGTGGCCCCATCGTTCTTCAAACCAAATGGCATCATCTTGTAACAATATACACCCCATGGTATAATAAAAACTGTCTTCTCCGCATCCTCTTCATCCATCCAAATCTGGTAAGACATAAAAAAAGGTTCATATTACGATACAACCATCCCAAAACCAGGGTGTCCGGAGTACATGAGCGTCTAGAAAAATAGCATAGTCTACTACAAGGTTCACTAAATATAATTGAAACACAACTAGAATAGAGAGGGAGGGTCAAGATCTGCGAGGGCCATGCAGATACCTCAACAATCTCCCAAGCCTGAAACCTCAATCACTGACTGCTACCTAGACTGAAAGCATCTGGATCTGTACACAAGGTGCAGGGGGTAACGTGAGTACACCAACTTAGTAAGTAACAAGTCCAACCTTTGGACTAATAGGTAGTGAAAAACTCAACCTCGTAAAAAATAACAGAAATATCGTATAAAAATGTTGGCATGCTTTCAGTTAAATAATTAGCTTGAACAGTAAAAGTGTAAAATAGAGCAGGTATGAGCAAGGTAAAGAAGTATAACTTTGCTACATCTACATGCCAAGGAACATGCTATATGAAATGCACCATGCTTAGTGCCTCATGTGCCCACAATCTCAAATGCTCGTCCACTCAGTACTGTATATGGCTCATACGACCCAGGGAAGATTCATCCCAGAATATATACATCTCTGACACCAGTCATTCAGTACTGGGGAAGTCCAATCCATCGTATGGAGAAGATCCATCTCCAGATAATAATAACAACCTTACAACCACTCAGTACTGTATATGGCTCACAAGGCCCAGGGAAGATCCATCCCAGAATATATACACATCACAAACCATCAGTCTCCAGTACCGAGAAATAGGCAAATCCAACCTCATGGAGAATATCCATCTCCATACCATCCATCCTTGAATATAATCAACCCCGCCAACAGTGGGTGTGCAGACTCCGGAGGGGCACCTACATCCCAAGAGCTATAAAAAGAAAACGAAGGCATAATCAATAATCTCCTGCGGTGTGCAGCCTGACCCATAACTATATCTTATAATCAGGCTCTCGGCCTCACTCAGTCACCACTCTCCAGTCTCTTCCACGGGCTCACAACGCCATCAAAACTAGCCCAAAACAATGATATGATGTGCAAATAAATAACAGATGAGACTGAGATACGATATGAAATGCATGAACATAACTGAGTACAGAATATCAATGAAATCAGTGAGATGACAGCAAGAAAACGACCATTAAGGGTCCCAACAGTATCGGCGTAAAGCCCTAGTATGATAATTAACATGGTTTACAGTCCATTTACTTTATCACATGAAGAAACACAGATATCAATAAGATAAAGTTTACTAATCGGTGCCATAGAATGAACCATGTCACAATTCTCATGGTGCACGCCCACACGCCCGTCACTTGGCATGTGTGTCACCTCAATACCACCATATAGCACATAGTTTGGGGTTTCGAACCCTCAGAACCAAGTTTGGAAGCGTTACTTACCTCAAGCCAAGCCAAACCCTACTCTGCTAGAATCAGCCTCTCCAAATGTCTCGAATCTAACCAAATCAATATAACGCAATCAATATAGGCCAAGCAATCAATTCCAAATGAAAAACTATCAATTCAATCCAAAATCCCGATATTCACCCATACCGGGCCCCCAGGCCCATATCTCGGAATCCGACAAAAATCACAAAACTAGAAACTCCTTCCACTCACGAGTCTATACATACCAAAATCATCAAAATCTGACCTCTAATGGTCCTTCAAATCCTCGATCAAAACTCTCCAAAACTCAAACCTAATCCCCTCAATCTCACCCTTAATCACCACTAATTACATGATTAAACCACAGAAAACTACCATAATCATGAGTATTAGGGATCAAATTACTCATCTCAGTAAAAACCCCTAGAATACCTCTTCAAATTGCTCCCAAAATCCCCAAGTCCGAATAAAAAATGGTGAAGAATTCCCAAAATTTGCGAAGGAGCCTTTTTATATATTTTACCACCACTTCTGCAACTGTGGACAATTTCACACACTAAACACCGCATATGCGCTTTGCACTTAAATCCCTGCTTCTGCACTTGCGTCCCAGGCCTCACACCTGCGGGCTCACAAATACGGTCCAACATCCGCTCATGCGGTCCATTTCTGCTTCTGCGGACCTCGCACCTGCGGTCCCAATCCGCAGGTGCGGCAATAACAGAAGCAATAGTTTCAGCTGCTCAAATCAATTTCCAACCCTTCCGTTAACCATCTGAATTCATCTCGAGACCCTCGAGACCTCAACTAAAATTACCAACAAGTCATATACTACTATTCAAACTTATTAAAACCTTCGGAACACTCCAAACAACATCAAAACACCAAATCACCCTCGGATTTAAGCCTAAGAACTTCTAAACTTCTGAATTCCGCAAATGATGCCGAAACCTATCAAACCTTGTTCGAATGGCCTGAAATTTTGTACACACATCACTTCCATAATTCCATTATGAACCCGATATCAAAATTTCCACCGCCGACCAGGAAACGCCAAATTTTTAATTTCGCCAATTCAAGCCTAAATCAACCACGGACCTCCAAATCACATTCCGAATGCGCTCCCAAGTCTAAAATCACCTAACAAAGCAAACCAAATCATAAAAATTCAAATCCGAGATCGAATACTAAAAAGTCAAAACTTGGCTAAACCTTTCAAATTAAAGCTTCAAGCGAGAATCATTCTTCCATATCTGTTCCGATTATGGAAACCAAAACAGACGATTTACATAAGTCATATTACATCATACGAGGCTAGTTGTGCCTGAAAACTGGCGAGCAAAGTCAAAATGCTCAAAACGACTGTTCGGGTCGTTTCAATAAGGGTGTTATATTGAGGAGTAATAAGGGTGGACTATTGGGATCGGGTTTCACGCCGCAACAGGTGTAATAAGGGAAAATATTTATATTTGTACTAATTATATGGTGGGATCGGAATGCGCGCCGCATCATTTTGTTATTTATGTATTCTTCTTCTACAGTGATTTATTTCTGTAGTATTATAACTCTCTTACGGATTGGTTATAGCTGAGTACTGGAAAGACAATTGGGTTCCGTATTTATTTTTGTTCTGCAAGTTACTATTCAATTTTGTTCCATATTTCCTTTTTGTTTTATTATATAGTGTATGCAGGTTATATTGTAAATTCTCTGTCGTAGCCTCGTCACTACCTCGTCGAGGTTAGGCTCGGCATTTACTAGTACATGGGGTCGGTTGTACTGATATTGCACTCTGCACTTTTTGTGTAGGTTTCGGAGCTAGTAGTGTCTCATCGAGAGATCTGTTGCATATAATTCATCTAGGAGACCCAAGGTAGTCCTGCTGGCGTCCGTAGGCCCTGGCGTCCCCTCCTATGTTTCTCTTTTATTGTTTTATTTTCTTTTGAAACAGATGTAATTTCTTCAGACCAGTATTTTTAGTAATTCGTAGGGTGTTCGTAGATTATGACACCAGCTTCTGGGTGGTAACAGTTTCGATAGTGTTAATAGTACGTAGATAACTAGTTAATTATATACTTCTACATTTATTTCAGTTTGATTTAGTTTTGTTAAATTTTAAATTATAAAATATAAAGGAAAAAGGTGATCAAAAAACGTTTGCTTGCCTAGTGAGTGCGATGTTAGGTGCCATCACGGTTCCGATGGTGAAAAATCTGGGTCGTGACACAATGAAGCATTAAATCTGATCTAGTATTATTTAACGAACATCCTCCAAATTTTTCATGCGAATATAAAATGTCATTAAAATTATTGTCCCCCCACTAGCCACGACCCTTTGTATGTGTCAGCTATGTGTCTTAGATTTTGCCATAAATTTTTTTGCGATGATAGAACATTGCTTGCATATATAGCCGTAAATAAAAAGGGAGTACCATATGGACATACTTGTTTCATACGGTGGATTTTCTGGTTGGTGACAATAATTTCAATTATTTGAACTACATGATCATTCTAAAGCACCACAATGCCTCATACTTGTCCTTTAGCAGGTGCTCGAGAGATATTAGAAAAAGCAAAATCTTCCTTAAGAGGGTGTTGGTCCTTTATGTGTGTTTCCAGAAGTACTACTAAAGGTGGTTGGTAATAATTGAGCATGGAACGAAAGTTCTTTCTAAAATCCGATGACTGTGCACCCCTACAATTCCATATTACAATATTCATGGATCTAGTTCCTTGAGGTGGGTGTGGTGGGGGTGTGGTCTGCTCCACCTGAGCTTGATTCTCCTGGATTGCTCGTTGGGACGAACCTCTGAGAGTAGGTGTAATTACTACTGGAAATTTGCATGCTTCTGGGTTTTACATCGGAGGCCTCAGTTTGATCAGACAATTGATCACTTCTAGAGGACAATTGAGCAGAATTTTTTTTTCGTATTGTTCCTTGAGGACGGAGATATGACATGCTCCTAGCCATACTAGTTCCGTTCGATCTTCCCTCATTTCTTCCATGATTGCTACTATTTCCCGAGGGGTTAGTATTTTTGTTCTTCTGGAGTTGGTGGTTGGGGACTCATTGAGGTGGAGGGTATTAGTGACTCTAAGGGGCTTATTGAAGATAGTGGCATTATATGAAGCTAAGGGATTTGAGACTGGGATTGTGTGTAGAATGGGAGGTCCGGATAGAGATTTCAGTACTTGTGGCATTGAGGGAAGGGGTTCCACCATGAGTTGGTGGTTTGTATTGGCATGGTCGTCTAGTTGTACTGGCCGTAAAAGGTCATTGTCGTTGTCATGCCCTCTGTGACTATATGTGCTAAGTCTTGAGGATTTTAGAGGCGTACTATGATCTCTTGGTTGTTGACAATCATGGAGAAAGTCAGTTCATGGCTTTGGATTCCCATCTCTAACCATGATTGAAGAGGTTGGAAGGGATTGGGAGCTTGTGATGTTTAGATTACTCGGTAAGTGGTTGGAGGGGGTGTTGTGTGGCATAGTTTATGGGTTGAGGAAGTGGATGTTGAGAGGCCTGAATGGCATGAAGGAGGGTCGTTGATGTTGGGTTCTTAGGGTTGGAGTGGAATGTCTGTGCATAGTTATAAGTTATTTAAGGTGCGGAGGGATTAGCATTAATTGTGGGGGAAGAGAAGTTGGTAATAATTGATGGGTATTAGTATTATTGGTGGATTGTTTGGTTGAGGTGGTGGTGCTTGAGTGAATAGGGAGGTTTCGTGTGGATTGGGCTGCTCACGTGGGCTGGAATGTGTAGGAGTGGTGCATGAAGAGCTGATTGGCTTTATGTTGTGGTGAATTAGACTGAAGAAGATTGTGGAGGGTTCATTATGGCCGATGTAGTATGTGTGGGCTTGGAGTATAAATTGTTGATTGTATGGTAGTTATTTCCTGATTGGGCATGTGGGGTGGTGAATCTAACGTGGCAGTGGTATCAGCTGGATGAGTGGCAATATGGTTACTATTCACCCTAGGATGGAGTGAAGTAAGGTAATTATCATAGTTGTTTTCTAGAGGTGGGTCAGTTGGTGGTATTGGAATTTAGGTGGACCCGTTCGTAGTATCCATATTTTTTAATTTGGACATTATTTCTCTTATTGGGCTGGTAGAGTAATCTACTAGGTTAGAGGTTATCTTTTGAGCTACCTTTTCATTAGGGTTAGTTAATGAGTCAAAGTTATTTTTTATTTCCAAATTATTATTAGGTAGATTATTAGGTCTAACCTTAATTAATTTAGCCATAGTAGGAAGTGAGGGTGCGTACCTTTTCCCTGGTCGGTTGGTCGATTCGTAGAGGTTGAAGCTTGAACTGTAGTGTTGTGAGTTTCTTCATGTTGACGTAGTGTAGATTTAGGTTGATTTTTTGGAAAAGTGACTGTCTTCTATTCTGAATGTATTTGTTGTAGATCCTTTGTGTCTCGTTCATCAGTAGACGGAATGGTGGTCGACATTGCGGGCATTGGTGGCATGGTGAGTTTCATGGGACAATGCAGCGTAGCATGGCCAAGTTTACCACATCGGATGCATAGTATATTAATACCTTCATGAAGAATTTGTTGGTGGTGATTCCTTATAAAGACATGAGACTTGAGTGGCTGTTCAAGAGGAACCTCAATACATTTTCGAGCATATCTTCCCCGTGATGTCGATGACGTGGATGTATCAAATTTTAATAGCTTATCCAGTTTATTTCCAACTTGGTATAATATATGAGTATCATACAATTCAGTGGGTAGTTCTGGTAGCCTAGACCAAATATCCATATAGGTAAGTTTGGAGTTTGATGCTAGAAACTTAGGTTCCCATCTTCTAACTGATAGGAAATGGCCTAACACAAATCATGGCCCCTCATGGAGAGATTTTGTCATATTTTCTTCTCTTTGATATTTGATAAGGAAGAAGTCGTTACCTAAATCAATGAGGGCCAGAGACTCGGTTAGTTTTCATAATTGTTGTAATTTTTGCTTGAGGGTTAAGTGACCCATTTTTCTACCAAAGACCTTAATTATTATGGAGTATTTCCAAAGGGAGTAGAGTCTTGTTTTTTCTTCTGTGGAGAGTGGTATGAAGCTATCTGGATTATTGGTTGCTCAATATCGTATTGGATATCAGTGATTGTTGGAATTGAGGCAACACTACTGTGAAGTAAGGTTTGGAGGAAAAAAGGTTTTTGTTGAGTGTTGATTGGTTCGTCAATATTCATGGAGTGTAAGTCAGGTGGATCAATGTTGGGAATTGAAGGAGTGTTGGTCTTTTTGTAATTGATTATAGTGAGTAGAGAGAAAGGAAAGAGTAAAGTCTAGCGAGGAGTGGAGTTTTTCTCTCAACATTCTTTTTCTTCTTATTCGGACTTGTTACCTCATATTAACTCCATTTCAATTTATGTAAACATATTTAGTTGTTTTAGAAAAAAAAAAAAATACTTTTAGAATTTATGATCATAGATAAGTCATAATATTTACATAGCTATAATTCTTTTGAAACTTAAGCATAATAATATATTTATGTGACTATAAAAACTTCTCATTAAAGATAAAGTTAATAATTTAAGCTAATTTTTTTTAATGGGTCATTCTTTTTAAAAGGACCAACAAAAAAAGATTTACATAAATTAGGAACGAAAACATTGCATAAATATCGATCAAATTAACTCTATCTTTTTGGTTATTAATCAGATATTTTAATGTACAAAATTCATTTTAAATATAATTTTTGGCGACCCTCTGTTCAGCGTGGGGAAAAGAAAGATGAGTAACAAATAACAAATAACAGGGTGAGAATTATATATGTCCAGTTATTGGTATTATATTTGTATTGATTAAATTTTTTAAATTAAATTTATTTACTTAAATGAGATATAAAACATGTTATAAACTATAGTAAATGTTTTCAATAAAATAATTTTAAGCTATTTGGAACATCATAGTTTAAAAAAAATATTTGATTCTTAAGTGCAATATATTCCTTTTCTCATCATACTCCTTTTTTTTAGGTGAGGTACCTATTTGGGAAGAACATTTTATAGTCGTCGTCATCTCTCTCAATGACTCTTGATTCCCCTAGCAATTCTCCACAAACCACCTCCAATATCCCCCAAAAATCACCAGATCTTGCAGCAACTAAAGTCATCAATGGTGCTCTAAGGAATATCACTCTACCCAATCTTTAAGCCCCCCTCCCCCTCCTTTAAGGACAAACTTCTCAACGACTCTATTATACACACAACTGCTCTCCTCCTTGAAAATAAAATAAATCAGTCTTCAGAACCCATGGACTACACCAAGGAAATCTCTCTGAGTGTTATGGGTTCTATAAATGAAAGCTATAAAGTAAACCTATCAACTGAGGATTTGCAGCGTATTTATTGTGAGCACGTAATTTTTGCTCTCACGACAATTACTCCCAAAAGTACGAAATAAAATAGTTTTATATCGCATTTGATTTTATGGATTGTATATTATCTTCCTTTAGCTGTGTGTTTATTTGTTTGAACTAATTAAAAAATACAAAAATACGTGTTGCATGCATTTTTAAATTAATTAGCCATAAAGTGACTAGAAAAGAAATTACAAAAAAAAATATGCATTAATGCCCGTTGTCATTGAGTAATTTAAAATGTGTAATTTGCATTAATTATTTATGTGTTAATTAATAGGTGTGTGATTTTATTTCTTTTTAATTTGATAGAGTGTGCTTAATTTAGTGTTGGCTAGTTAAGAAAGTTAGAAAATGGCTAAAAATGCAAAGAAACCAGGCCCAAACCAGCGTTTGGCCCAGGCCACGGAAGGCTGACGTCAAAACGACGTTGTCTCCAGGCCCTCCATCAGGAGCGTTGATCGAATCAAATCTAACGGTTCAGTTCAGCTCATTCATTAAGCCAAACGACGCCGTTCAAGGGTATTTAATCTGAGTCGTTCATCTCCATTGGTCCAACGGTCCCAGGCTCCCCTTGCAACCCGTTTCATTTCGACCCGTTCACCTATGAGACCGACCCAGTCTCATTTAAATGAGACGACGTCGTTCGTCCCCTGGCAAGAGATCCTGGCCATCAATCTCACTTGATCCAACGGCCAGGATCCCATCTTCTACTCCCTATATAACACTACCCTCACACCCCACGCCCACGAACCAGACCCCCCC
>MU757096.1:0-18221 GCA_026770625.1 Nicotiana glauca
TTTTTTTTTTTTTGTGTTTCCCCTTTCGAGATGGGGCTGTTTAGATTTTTATTTTACATATAGATATTTTTTTTCCTTTTTTAAACAGCTTGTTTTGGATTAATTTCGTTTGCCTTTTATCCTTTCTCTAAGATTATCTCACTTTGTATTTTTAGTACTAATTAATGGAGTACCACAATGAGCAATTAAATTATTTTAATTAAATACACATGTATGGGTGTAAAAACTTGCTCGCGAGATTGTATTGTATATACATAGGTATTAATGTATCATCAAATTCAGAGGAACAAAAATGAGAACACCTTTTACTTTTAAATGATAAGAAGAAACCAAAAGACATATTCACATGCTTTAGTTAGCTACTTCTGCCGAAATTTCTTACAATGACATAAAAAAGAAATAGAAAGATTATATTAATTAAATTATTGTGCTGAATGTCTTGTGGATATTCTAAAAAACCATAGGCCCCAAGGAATGTGATGATTGAATCTAGTAAAGTGTTTTTCTGTTTCTCTTTTTCTACATTAATTGTATCCATCATAATAGCTTTCTAGCCTATCCACTTTTTTTTTTTTTTTTTTTTTTCATATCCGGTGTTCTCATTTTTGTTCCTCTGAATNCAGAAAGTCTCACATTAGAGGTAAAGAACAAAGGCGATTCCATATCTAGTGGCTAGAACCCAAGACATCTGATTAAGGATGAAGGAAAACTTATCACTCCACCACAACCCTCGTTCGTTAGCCTATCCACTTACTACTACGCAAGGTAATTCAAAAAAATGACAAGTATGGATTCTAGAATTACATAAAAAGAAAATAATATTATCACTGTGAGTCTGTGTCAAATGAATCTTTTTCTGTTCTTACATTTTTCCCACATAATTGTCAGAAAGTAGAAAAAATTAGTAATAGGCCCTGTTTGGTCATGAGTTTTTCCTAAATAAATTTGGGATTTATTTTCAAAACTCATGTTCGCCATAAATTTTGCACATATTTTGGCCAAATTTCAAATCCCAAAATCAGCTATTGAGCTGATTTTGGGCCAAAATCCCAAAATTTGGGAATTATATACATGTTTTTCCAAATAAAGTTAAAAAATATATTTTGAAAATGTATGTCCAAACACATTTTCATCTTCAAACCGAACTTCACCCAAATCAAAATTTTCAAAATAAAATTGAAATCTACGGCCAAACGCTAGCTTAAAAAGTTGCTCTACTCGAATATGTAACAAGAAGTGGTTAGTGTGATATATAGGTTAAATTGGCTAGACAAATATACATAAAATATGTCTTTCAAGGTCACATAATTATATTAACATAGTATAAACTATATTATAAGGTGCATTCATATTTAGGATCGATTAGTTTAGAATTAAAGCCGTGTAAAAAATTAATTTCTACCCAAAATTAGCGGTAAATCTAGAAAAATATGATGGAACGGTAAGTAATTTTACATCTTTAATCAAATGTTATGAATTCGCCTTTAATTTGAAGCCATTTTCCTCAATGAAACTTTTGGCACAATCTAAATTAAAAAAAAAAAAAAAACGAAAAAAAAAAGGAATTAGTAGTTCCGTGCGCTTCGGTTCTTGTACGCTGTTGTTATTATAAGGGAAAGCTGGTTGCCTCTGATTTCAAACTGCCCTACCCTTCAGTTCACCCCTACCCATCCCCCACCCTCAGCATAAAAACTCAAAAAACTCCTCATCGCATTGCTCTCTCCGCTCTCTTCTCCAAAACACACACACACACACACACACACAAAAACTGTTTTTCACTTCTCACCCACGTACATTCCATATATAGGAATAATAACAATAATTTTGTCCATCTTTTGTAGATATAATTAGATAAATAGAGGTAGAACTGCTAAACAACCTACCTCAGAAGGGAAAATTCATTTTCCTATTTCAATTCCAACCAAAGAATCATCACTGAAAAAGAAAAATTGAATCTTTGCGACTTTCCTGAGGAGAAAAGAGGAAAAGATTGAATTTTTATCAACTTTCCAGGTTCTTGTTTTTGTGTTTTTTGGTAGTGTGATATGTATTTCTATATGTGTATGTAATGCATCAGAAGAAATCTGAAGTTCAGATCGGAAAAGAAAGCAGTTGCATCTCTTCCGATTTCAATCCCACACCACCCCTTCTTTCTCCTTCTTCTTCTCTTCATCACAAACCCACCCACCCCCATATTTACCCCCCTCCTACCCCTCCCCCTCAAGCTTTGATTTCTTCTTCCTCTCCTTCTGTGCCTCCTCCCCTTCAAATCTTTATTGACAATGGAAATGACCCAATTGTCCCTAGCCCCACCTCTACCACCACCAAGACCACCCCTCACAAGCGACCCCTTTTGGGTGTTTCCACAAACCACCACCACAGCCCTTCTTCTTCCTCAAGCTCTTCTATTCTAAAGTCTCCAACTTTATCTGATTCTCTTCACAAATACCCTTTTTCTTCTGCTCCTAAGGCTCAATACCCATCAAGAATTTTGAACCATTTCCATGTTTACCACCGGCTCCGCCACCTCCGCCGTGTCCTTCGCCTCCATCTCCGGCTAATACTCCTCCTCTCCCTTCCTTTCTTCTATTTCTTGGTTTCTCATCCAACTAACTCTTTCTTTTTGGATTTTCTATCTGCTTTTGCTTTCTCTGCTGCTTTACTGTTTTCACTCAATTTAGCACTGCCCAGGCTTCCTTCAATCAGGTTGTTCTTGGCTAGGTCCTTACCAATTAAGCTTACTTCAACTAACCAAGTATCTAGGCAGCATTTACCAGTGTTTTGGTCAATTGGGTCACGGCCTAAGATCGATAAAAGGGTAAATTCAGGTTGTTGGGTGCAGGCTTATAGTAATGGAGACGTGTATGAGGGTGAGTTCCATAAGGGGAAATGTAGTGGCAGTGGAGTTTATTACTATTACATGAGTGGGAGATATGAAGGTGATTGGGTTGATGGGAAGTACGACGGCTATGGGGTGGAGACGTGGGCGAGGGGAAGTCGATATAGGGGTCAGTATAGGCAGGGCCTTAGGCATGGTTTTGGGGTATATAGGTTTTACACAGGCGACGTGTATGCTGGGGAGTGGTCCAACGGTCAAAGTCATGGTTGTGGAGTTCATACATGTGAGGATGGTAGCCGGTATGTAGGTGAATTCAAGTGGGGAGTCAAGCATGGCCTTGGCCACTACCACTTCAGGTAATTTTTCATGGAGATGTTTTTGTTCGTTTTCTAAATTTGTTGAATTTTGAAGGGATATGTAACCAGAAAATTAATCTTTCTTGTTAATACCTAGTTGAGCTTTAGAAGCTTTAACAAATCTTTAGTTGTCTATATGTGGTATACCATATGTTTTAACCATAGATTATGTTATTTCTTAAAGACGAATAGTTTCCTTCTTGAAATGCTTGATATAGGCGGGAGAGGAGTGAAAGAGTTGCTGAGCTTGTTGCTATATGTCTCGATGTTGTGCAGCGTAACTTTTAACTCCAGATGTATTGCATAGTGTATAACTGTCCTCAATCTACTGGAGTCTAAAAAAATGAGAAGATGGGAAGTAAGGTGGTGCTAGTCCTCAATCTACTGGAGAGTAGACAAAACTAAATATAGTTTCCTCTAGTTGATTACATTAGGTTGTAGACTTGCGGATTATATTTTGTGAGCAACTAGTTGGTTTCTGTCCAATTGGGAGATATGCTGTCCTTGTCCCCCTTTGTATTTTGTCATCTCTATATAGTTAGGCTTTTTTGAAAAAGGCCTTCCTTTTTGTTTAGTTAAGCAAGCACTATTCTACTTTCCTGTTTTGAAATGCATATTATGTCATTCCAGTTGCTTCTATATAGTAGTTTATTCTTCTATCATTTTCAAATTAATTTATATAATTGGCTATTAATGTATGGAACTATGTGCTCAAGAAAATATTCTTTCAGACTAGAGTCTTGTCAATATTTCCAGTTTTCCTCGAATCCATGACTACAGAAAGACAATCTTCTAGCCAAGTGAAGACTATGACGTAATCTTTTGCATGTTGAACAGAAGATATGCAAAATAATTGCAAAAGATAAACTACCTTTTGTAATTTTGTGCCTGCATTATGCATAACTTTGCTAAATTGGCAGTGCAAAACAGGGTAGCATTCATGCCTTGACTCTATGTCTAGATGAGGTATTAATATTTTCACTACCTATTGCAACTTCTAGCTAATTATGAATCTAATTAGGGACTGCCTAGAGGCACATTGATAAAGTTCCATTAATTATGATATTAAGTTTATTTTAACAGAAGAGATGCAGCTGATATCAACAGTGTTTGTGCTATGTTAAGTTTTAGCTTATCTCAAAATGTAAGAGAAAAAATTGTTGATGTGATGATCGCAGAGCACTGCCTGTATGGTTTTAGTGACATATAGTGAGATACCACGTAACAGACTGAGAAAGAGTGCTACCAGGTCCAAAATCATTGGTTTGGATTCAAGATAAAGGTGGAATGAAGTTTACTTGATGTCTTAATTGCTTTGAAGTTTCTTTCTGATTTTCATGATTGTAAATGCTATAAAAATTTGGCTTTTCTTTTAATTTCTGTCTCTCAGATGGTAAGGGTGCTTTGAAGTAGCATTTTGCTGGAGAAATATGGTTCTGTTTTGCAGGACATAGAACTATGTTGCACATAGTCGTGTTGTGGGCTTTAAAATATACACGCACACATATTACATAATTTTACTGTAGGTTTTTCCTTCTTTTCTCCACTAAGTTTCTACACTGGTTATCTATATCCCTTTATTTTGTTGTATTGATTTTCAGTTTGAATGTTAGTGTCTGCGCTGGGCACCCTTGCATGTACTGTGATGAGATGATTTCGGAAAGTAAGAAAGTATTCTATTCTCTTTAAAAAAAAAAATGATTAACTCGGTTTATTCTTTCCCATGTGAAGGAATGGAGATGCATATGCTGGAGAATATTTTGCAGATAAGATGCATGGTTTTGGAGTATATTGTTTTGCAAATGGGCATCGCTACGAAGGAGCGTGGCATGAGGGAAAGAGACAAGGGCTTGGGATGTATACTTTTAGAAATGGAGAAACCCAATGTGGTCATTGGCAAAATGGGGTTCTTGACATTCCAAGCACGCAGAATGCCTCCTATCCTGTATCCCCTGTTGCTGTTTACCACTCCAAAGTGCTAAATGCTGTACAGGTAAAGACTAAATCAAACTTGATCTGAGGTCTGTTCAACAACCCCTCCCCCACCCCCCCCCAAAATAGTGCATGGAAGATAAGGATTCACAGATTAGCCTTCCGATTCCTTCAAAAGCTCATGGTTTATTGACTGTCTAAGTATATGCTCTCTGAATCCTCGGATATCTATTGCTATGATTTGGAGGCTTTTTTAAGTTTAGTTGGCACATCTTTCAGTCGTCTTAAGGTTAGGATCGGTAGGATGCACTGGTCCTCTTTTTCCTTCATTTCTGACTCTTTCATTGTGAGTAAATTGACTTCTTTGCTAGAACAGTATTTGCCTTTTGGATATGCAAAAGTTACTTCATAATTGCAACTTACTTCTCATGAATATTAAGGAAATTGTTTTAAAATTTCAGAAAATGCATGTGTGTGACCAGTCAAAAAAAGTTTTAGAAGGAGCCTGCATTCTTATTAACGTGGCTAGAAAAGTTCCAGGAAGCAAAAAAAGCATAGTCATGAAAGCTTTCTCTGTAGATTTTTTCCTTTTCTGAATTCTGATTTTCAGGTTTTCATTCACTTAATAGGTTTTAATAGTGTACTTGGTTGACTCCTAAAGGAATATACATTGGCACTCAATTTTGGGTGCATTATAATCTTAAAACTTAGAAGGGGAGCCTTGGAACAATGATAAAGTTGTCTCCATGCCTTGGAACAATGATAAAGTTGGGGTTTGAGCTGTAGAATCAGTCACTGATCCTCGGGGAGGCACCTTGGCACCTCCTTGGGGTGCGGCCCTTCCCCGTACCCTCCGTAAACGCGGGATGCTTCGTGCACCAGGCTGCCCTTTATAATCTTGAAACTTGGAATCGGACCTTCAATGGAAATAGCTACTCCGGCATGATTCAATTCTTTAGAGTGGTGAAAAAAGAAAATATAAATGGCATATGAATTTGAATCGTGTGCTAATTGCCTTTACGTATTTCTATCAGGAGGCTCGTCGAGCAGCAGAGCGGGCATATGATGTGGCCAAGGTTGATGAAAGAGTGAGCAGAGCAGTTGCAGGTGCCAACAGGGCAGCCAATGCAGCTAGAGTGGCAGCAGTAAAAGCCATGCAAAAGCAAATGCATCGGCGGAGTAACAGTGATGACCTTCCAAACCCCGTGGCGTAAGACCTCCAAATGATGGAGTCTTTTTTTTCAGTTTAACCTCATAGAAATTTTGCATCCTTTTACGGAGGACTGCAATGGAATAATCTTACCTTAACAACCTTGTGTCCATGCGTGCTACCTCGTGTTTACGTTTTCATTCCATGAATTGAAGCAGGGCTGTGTTCTCTTTGCCGGGATTTTCGCATTGTGAGTGTCTAAAAGTTAAGCCACTCTTCAAGCTCCCCCTATTTCTGTGGCTGAAACCTTGCTATAAGAGCCAACCTGTGTTCTTCTGTTTTGTATAGAATAGCTAGTTTTGTAACATTTTGAGTGCTGGTGCCCAAGAGAGAATGTCAACCCAGCCGGCCTTCTATGTGTATTAATGACTCTTGAGAATTAGTGGAAATATTATAAAAAGAAAAAAGACAAGAAAAATCTGCGTAAGAAAAATAATTGTTGTATTTCTTTTTTATTTATTCAAATTGGGTGAACATCATCGTTTTTTTTTTTTTTTTTTGTGTGTGTGGTGTGTTTGATACGACGGAATAATTATTTCGAGAGGTTATGATTGGGAAAATTTTGTGTACATTTGAAGGGGTCTTTTGAAGAAGTTGCAACTTGGGAGGAGGAATCATGTAATGCAATGTTAAATGTTAATTTGATCAATAGAATAATTGACCAACAGCTTTTTTCTTGAAATCTCTGTATGTTCTGTATTTTTTCTCCTAATATTTGGTTTCAAGTACGTTGTCCACTATAACTTGCTCATGGAAACTCTATGGTAGTATTACATTTGAATTAAAATTTAATTATTTCTAGAAGAATGCAATTTAAATATTAATAAATTTAAAGCTATCTATATTTATTATAAAAGCACGAATATTTTACTCTAAATTTAGAACGACTAAAATATCCCTCAAAATATTGACCGACTTTTATATCCCTCAAAAATCACTCTTCAAAGAGATAGAATTCTAAGTAGGGATAAAATTGTAATTTTTATATTGACAAAGAAAACTTTTACTAGAAAGACACATAATGAAGAAGAATTCAATAGAAAAAATAATAGTTTCTATTGATAGTGTAATAGAAACACATGCATTCTATTGTATAACTACGACGAAAACACAATTAGATACTCCAAGAAGGCAAGAACATAACGATTTCATATTAGATGAGTTTCCATTACTATACATGGGTCCAAGGATCGTACTTTTGTTGAGACAGAAACCTCTTCTACACAGTTCTCTAAGATTTAACATCTGAATTGTTTTTGCACAATAACTCTTGAATTACATTCGCACATTAATTATGTTTGTTATATTATTTTTTTATTGATACATGTTTAGTACTTTTGTTCTCTTCTACGGTGATCTAGCACTGGAGATTAATGGCGAAAGAAAGTTAGCAGCGTCTGCTTCCATGTATTATGCATGACAGAGGTGAATCGGTATAGTTCTTTTTTTCTTTTAACGTGAAAATATTTCGTACGCTTAATATGATATTGATTTATATGTTCTTGAGCCGAGGGTCTCCTGAAAAATACATGGAAGCACATTATGATATTGATCTATATGTTCTAGCTTTCTTGAGCCGAGGGTCTCGAAAAAAACCTCCTTCCCCCTTGAAGGATTTTGGAGAAATCATTGTGGGAATTTTCTTTCTGTATCAGTCTATATGTCATCTGTACAGTGTGTGCTCTTTATATACAAGTAAAATTGCCTGACAAGGCATCTTTCTACGCTAACAAACTCTAAGGGGTCGTTTGGTATGAGGTATAAGAAGGTATAAGGGTGGTGTAAAAATTTAATACCACCTTAATAAACTATTTGGTTAGTAAACTAGGTATAAGTTATCCCGGTGTTAATTTTAACACTGGGATAACTTATACCTTATAAAAGGTGGGGTAGTTAACACCGGTATAACTTACACCTTCTTCTTAGAAATTATACAATTGTCCTTCTTAATACAACATACCAAACAATGAATAAACAACAATCCCAGAATAACTTATCCCAATATAACTTATACCGGCATAACTTATACCGGTATAAATCATATTCCAACCAAACGACCCCTAATAGAATTGTAAAATAAATAATTGCAAAAGGAAAATATTTACATGGTAAAATTCCTAATCTACCCTTAATGTTGTTTCTAGAATTCCACAGCTGTGCAGCTTATGACACACATGATGGAGGACACACGTCTTAATCATAGCAATCTTTGAGAACCTTAGATGTTGTTTCTCTCGCGTCTCCTTCTCCTTCTGTAATCGGAGACTCGTCGAAAATGGTAGAATGAGGATTTTGTCCGGCAACACCCCCCGTCAAGTTGGAGACCGGTGATTGGACTCCAAGCTTGCCCAGAAAAGATCTATGCAAAGGACCAGCTAGTGCTTTTGTAAAAAGATCGGCGATTTGAGAATAAGAAGGAACAAAAGACAAAGAGATCAACCCATCCAGAAGTTTTTTACGAACGAAGTGACAATCAAGCTCAATATGCTTGGTCCGTTCATGAAAGAAGGGATTTTTTTCTATGTGGATGGCTGCTTGGTTATCGCAATGAAGAGGAACCGGCAAAGAGGGCACAACAGATAGGTCGTGCAACAATCGGACCACCCAAGTTATTTCAGCAGCTAATCGGCGCATTGAACGGTATTCAGCTTCTGCGGAAGAAAGAGCGACTACCTGCTGCTTCTTAGATTTCCATGAAATGGGGCGACCACCAAGACTTAAGAAAAGACCACTCACTGAACGGCGTGTATTGGAGCATGAAGCCCAGTCGGCATCACAGAAAGCTAAGAGTTGAAATGAAGGTTCAGAAGACATGAACAAACCAAGACCTGGATCCTTGGAAATGTAACGCAAAACATGCAATGCTGGGTAATGTCCAGTACAGGGAGATTGCATATGCTGACTAAGAGTTTGCACATCAAAAGAAAGGTCTGGACGTGTGCTAGTTAAAAAATTCAGCTTGCCCAAAAGACGTCGGATCAGGGAGAGGTTCACCACAACTGGAAGAAAGCTTAATGGCAGGATCAAATAGAGAAGAAGCTGGTCGAACATCCAAGCAATCAAAATCCGTAAGTAACTCTAAAGCAAACTTTCTTTGTGTGACAATTAAACCTCCTGATTCCCTGATCAATTCTAAACCTAAGAAATAATGTGCCAACCCCAAATCCTTTATTTTAAATTCCATGTCAAGAAACTGTTTGATCTCATTGATTTCTTCTTGATTACTACCAGTGATCAAGATATCATCCACGTAAACCGCAAGAATGGTTATCAAATCCCCAGATACTTTGAAGAAAGGGGAGTAGTCATTAAGGGAGGAAGTGAAACCTCTGGTTCCCAAAGCAGAAGACAAACGTGCATACCATTGACGAGAAGCCTGTTTGAGGCCGTATAGTGATTTTCTAAATCGACAAACATGAGCAGGAGATGGAGGAGATAGTCCAGGTGGGAACCTCGTATATACTTCTTCATCTAATTCACCATGGAGGAAGGCGTTATTGACGTTAAGTTGAAACAAATCCCAATTTCTTTTCACAGCAATAGACAGAATGCAGTGGATTGTTGTCATTTTCACAAATGGAGAGAAGGTATCAATATAATCAATTCCTTCCCTTTGTGTGTCCCCTCGAATTACCAATCTCGCTTTCAATCACTCCAATGTCCCATCAGATTTCAGCTTAACTTTGTAAATCCACTTGCAGGGCAATGCCTTCTTCCCTTCAGGCAGTTCGACAAAATTCCAAGTATGATTAGACACCAATGCCTCAAACTCCTTTACCATGACATCTTGCCATCCAGGATGAGCAGCTGCTTGGTGATAGGTTTGAGGTTCATTAATATTACATATAGAAGAAATGAGCCCCTAGTTCTCTTTAGTCAAGGTAGAGAAACAAAAAGAATGGAATGGAAGGAAATGAGGATTAGGAGAAATAGAAGAAGCATTATTGCAGAGATAATCTGAGAGATACTTAGGGGAATTGTGAACTCTTGTGGATTTGTGTAGCTCAGGCCCATGTGATGAGGATAACACTGTTTCTGAAGAGTCTTGTGTACCTGCAGGTGGAGAAGGGTATAAAACAATTGGTGATGTAAGAGTATGTGGCCAAGTAGGAGAGGAAGCAACAACATTAGGAGAAGTAGGACTAATAAGGGAATGAGGACTAGTGGTTGAATGTGTAGTGAATGGGGACTGAACCTTTGAAGTAGGAATAGTATTATGTAAGGAAGAACAGATTCGGGAAAAGAATCAGGAAACAAACTAGTCATTGGTGCAGGGAAAGAAAATGGAAAAATAGTTTCGACAAACTTGACATCCCTGGAAACAAAAATATTGTTTGTTTGTAAATTGAGAATCTTATATCCTTTTTTACCAAAAGGATACCCTAAAAACACTCCTGGAATTGCTCTAGGTGCTAGTTTATCCCTACCATGGGAAAGAGTAGAAGCAAAACATAAACATCCAAAAACTTTTAAAGAAGAGTAGGCAGGAGAAGAACCAAAAAGAATTTCATAGTGAGTTTTGTGATGTAGTACTCGAGAAGGAAATCTATTAATAAGAAAGGTGGCAGTCAGCAAGCATTCACCCCAAAATTTCTTAGGTACATTAGATTGAAAGAGAAAGGCCCTACAAGTTTCCAAAAGATGCCTGTGTTTGCGCTCAACTACCCCATTTTGCTGTGGGGTAGAGACACAACTGGTTTGGTGTAGTATTCCTTGAGAATAGAAGAAATCTTTAGGTATAGGTCCTGTCCCCAGCTCATAGGCATTATCAGACCTAATCACCTTAACTTTAGTAGAGAACTGTCTTTCAACAAGGGCAAAAAAGTATTTTAATGTGGTAAAAGCATTAGACTTAGTGGCAAGAAGATAAGTCCAGGTGCTCCTAGAAAAGTCATCAACAATTGTAAGGAAATATCGCTCACCTTTATAAGTAGGAGTTTTATAAAGCCCCCAGGTGTCAATATGTATTAGATCAAAACAATGGTTTGAGGTGATTTTACTAGGATAAAAGGTAGTTTCGACTGTCTTGCCATAGGGCAAATTGTGCAAGGGCAGTCTTCTTTATCTTAAAAAGTAATAGGAATGTCTTTAATATGCTTCATAGCTGTAAACGGTAAGTGTCCCAATCTTGAATGCCATAGTTTATCCATAATAGAAACATGGGAAATAGAAATAATTTTATTCATATTGTCATTTGATTTTCCTTGATAAACAGGATGGACAGATCCTGGATACAAAGACTTTGGAAAAACTGACTCATACTTAGAAAAAGACACTGGACTACAAGACTTGGACGCGACATTAGAAAGAGAAGAGACCGGTGCATGAGGCTTGATTAATCGAGATTCCAACTGTTGAGTGTTATCCTTCAGCACATAGAGCCCTGATGCAGTTTTACCAAAAATTTGATCCCTCTTCTTTGAAGGGACCTGTGTAGCACAAGCAAACTTGTTAAAAAGAAGATCACAATTACATTGGTAGCACAACTGGTAGACTGATAACAAATTGCGCCTGAAAGAAGGAACAAATAACACATGGTGTAGTTCAAACTCAGGAATTAAGAATAGACTTCCTATATAATGTACTTTTACTTTAGAGGAATTGGGGAGGCTGACCAAAATTGGTGGTGACAGAACTGTTATATTGTGTAACACGTGTTTTTGATATGTCATATATTGAGATACTCCTGAATCTATAATCCAAGGAATGGGAGTGAGCGGAGAAAACAAAGAGGTAAAGAAGTGACAAGCAAAGTGTATACCAGCTAGATTAACACTGGGTGAGGTAGCAGGGTTTGAAGTGGATCCTCCATTCTGCTCAGATTGAAACATGCTAATCAACTGCTCGATCTGCTCTATAGAAAATCTATGAGACTGAATAAGAGTGAAAACAACATTTCCTGAAATTCCTGTGGTGAGTTCAGGTGTACAACTAGCTGAATTTGCATTAGGAGTAGCATATGCACCCTGTTTCTGCCTAGGGGTGTGCATTCGATTTATCGATTCGATTTTGACCCTTATCGATAATTACTTATCGATTATCGATTTATACATATGCTTATCGTTATCGTTTCAATAAGGTTTCGATTTTTTCGATTTCGATTTATCGATTTTTGGGGCTTATCGATTCGGTTATCGATTACACCAATAACAAAATTTACGGGATTCTACGAAAAATATATCGCTACAAACACACCTAACTAATATGGACAAAAATAAGCTAAAATAAGAAGAGCACCGTTTATGACATAAAAATTGTGTCAACAAGCACATGCAACGAAACTAAAGTAAGCGATCAAATGTATTCCACCAACACTCCAACGGTATAAAAAAATAAAAAACAAAAAACCAAAATACATCATCACGGCTAATTCTGTTTTTCATTAATTTGAACTTCATTCCTTAAGCTTTAAATATGATCATTCCTTAAATGTGGTAGAGAAAATAATAGGGTTAGGGACTTAGGGTAAAGGAAAGGGTATTATAGAATAAGGGTAAAAAAAATTTTAAAAAATTAATTTTTTTAAAAAAAAATAAAAAAAACAAATAAATTACTGTAGCTTATCAGTTTATCGATAAACTGATAACCGAAGATGACAAAATTGAAATCGAAATCGATAAATCGATAAGGAAAATTTTGAAATCGAAATCGAAATCGATAAATCGATAAATCGATAAACCGATAACAAATAATCGATTCGATTTATCGATAAACCGATTCGAATGCACACCCCTATTTCTGCCATTTAAACTTAAAATGTGGGGGGTATCCTATTAACTTATAGCAACCTTCCTTGACATGCCCAGATTTTTTGCAGTATTTGCATAAGAGATCACTCCTTTTTCCATCAGCACCTCCTCCATGATGTTTCTGAGATTTTTGCCTATAAACCATAAAAGCAGAAGACTCAACAGAAAAGGAAGCACCAGACTGAATTTCTCTTTATGACTCATCATGTAATAAAATGGAATAGGCTTGAGCAGTAGAAGGTAAGGGTTTCATCATTAGAATGTTACCTCTCACTCCATTGTAGGCTTCATTCAGTCCCATCAGAAATTGAATTAATTTTTGGTCTTCATTCACCTTATGGTTGTGAGTTTTAGCACCACACTTACAATCACAACTACAAATCATAAAAGTATTAAGCACCTTCATTTGATCCCAAATCCTTTTGAGCTTGTTAAAATAGCTGACAACATCAGAAGTTCCCTTACTGATTGTATTTAACTCTCTGCAGCTGAAACAATTTTGTGCCATCGACTTGTCCATACCTTTGCTCCAGCTCTTGCCAGAGTTCCTCAGCAATTTGAGAGTAGATGACACTTTCTACAATTTCCTTGCTAACAGAGTTGAGCAACCAAGAAAGTACCATGTCATTGCATCTCTTCCATTGAGTGATTAGAGCAGACTGAGAAGAGAGTGGAGGACAGGCTCCACTGATGAAACCGAGCTTGTTTTTGGCTGACAAAGCAATCAAGACGCCTCTCTTCCAATTCCCATAACTTGTGCCATCAAAAACGGTGTTGATCAAGTTCATCCCTGGGATATTAGATGGGGTAAGAAAGTAAGGATGAGAGATATCAATCTGTTGAGCAATGGTAGGAGCTGAAGAACCAGTGCCATCATCCTTAGAAATAGCTGAAGGTGTAACTAAAGTTTCGTCTCCCATTGTTCAGATGTAGATAGTGAGGCAAAGAAGAAGTAGAAGAAAAGAGAAAAAAAAATATACTGGATCTCAGAATTGCTCTGATACCATGAAGGATTTAGGAGAAATCATTGTGGGAATTTTCTTTCTGTATCATTCTATATGTCATATGTACAATGTGTGCTCTTCATATACAAGTAAAATTGCCTGACAAGGCATCTTTCTACGCTAACAAACTCTAATAGAATTGTAAAATAAATAATTGCAAAAGGAAAATATTTACATGGTAAAATCCCTAATCTACCCTTAATGTTGTTTCTAGAATTTCACAGCTGTGCTGCTTATGAGACACATGATGGAGGACACACGTCTTAATCATAGCAATCTTTGAGAACCTTAGATGTTCTTTCTCTCAACTAGGTCACGTCTCCTTCTCCTTCTGTAATCGGAGACTCGTCGGAAATGGTAGAATGAGGATTTTGTCCGGCAATACCCCTCGGGTAGGGGTAAGGTCTGCGTACATATTACCCTCCCTAAATTCCACTTGTGAAATTATACTAGGTTGTAGTTGTTGTTGTTGATCTATATGTTCTTGCTTTTTAATATTGTTTGTTTTAAAAAAATTTAAAAAGTAAATACAATTTAACGTAGAAGTTATATTTTTCCAATTCAGACATAGTAACTTGAAAGAATAGCAAGAAAGTGCTTGACCTACTAATAATTTTATCTTGTAAGATCTTAATGTATACCTATGTTTTCGAAAATGCTAATAAGCCAGTACATCACATTTTACACACATTGAATCGGCATAAGCTTAATACTTTTTGCAAAAATAATTTCTAATATGTTTGTGTTTTCCAATGATATAAATAAAGTGCACTGTCTAACAATCTTAAATTTGGACTGCGTTTTTTGCAATATGTTTTCGACACAGACATGAGATAATTATAGATTTTAATTCTAAGAGGGACATCAATATAGACACAAGATAGTTCACTTATAAAGCGGATATCAATATAGATACAAGATAGTTCATTTATAAAAGGAATATCAATATCAACAACAAGAGTTCTGGTATATATATATATAAACTAAATTGATTATACTTACATTTTGATTTCAATTATTATGTCATGTAATAACATTTATTTTCAGCATTTAAATAATTGTTGCATTTTTTTCACTTTAATTGCTATATAACCTTTTTTCATCTAAGTAATTGACTAAACATATACTTGCAAAGCACGTACATAAAAACTAGTACTATATTAAAAGCACGAAAGACTTTAGCGAAATGTCACTCGTCTTTTTTACCTCTTTAAAATAGAGTTCACTCTAGACAAAATAGTCATTTAATTATTCCCATAATATTTACCATTTTGAAGTCAATTAAAACTTTACTTATTAAAGTTTTCCTTACATGCAAATCATAATATTTACTATTTAGGACATCAAAATCAATTAAGTTTACCATATAAAAATCAAATAATTAATTTATAATTTCCTTCATCTTATTCTACGTGCATAGAATATTATGCTAGGAACGTGCAAAGCTCCATTCAATGTAGTACACTTTTCTTCCAATAAAATATTTAAACTACTCTATATACATCAATTTATATTACTATTTACTTAAAAATATACTTATGTTATCAATCCTAGTTTTTTTTTTTTTGCTATCTATAACTTTGCCCATTCTAACCATCTAAAATCATGAGTACTATGAAAAACTTAAAATCGAAGTATTCAAAATAATACTTGACAAGTACTCAAAAAAATAATGAAAAATAAATAGTATACAGTTCATTGTAGTCGGAAAACAAGGTAAAATACTATTAACTTAACCATTGGATAAAGTTATAATTTGATATTTAAAACATTTAAATCAAGTAAAATTTTAGTTATTAAATAACTCTTTATTATAACTATTTACAAAATTCTAATATTTTAAATATTAAATAAATTATTTACTTATTTGAAGTGTGTAACACATCTATAATACCTTTGTGACGACCCAACCCGTCGTCACGTGAGTTACCACCCCATTTTTCCCATCTTATGTTTCTCTATGCTTCATTATCAGTATTTGAGGTGGTCGAGTCGATTTGGATTGGTTTTAGTAGGAAATGAGACACTTAGTCTCTTTAAGGAAGGTTTGTTTTGGAAAAAGTCAAACGGACGTTGACTTATGAGTTAGAGGGCTCGGATGTGAATTTCGATAATTTGGTTAGTTTCGGGGGATGGTTTGTGACTTAGGAGTGTGATCGGAAGTAATTTTGGAGGTCCGATGTAGAATTAGGCTTGAATTGGCGAAGTTAGTATTTTGGAGAATTCCGGTTGATAGGTGAGATTTTTATTCGAGAGTCGGAATAGAATTCCGAGAGTTGCTGTAGCTTCGTTAGGTGATTTGGAATATGTGTGCAAAATTTGAGGTCATTCGGACGAGGTTTGGTAGACTTTTTGATCAAAAATGTATTTTAGAGTTTTCGAAATTTTTAAGGATGAATCCGATGAAAAATTTGTGTTTTGATGTTGTTTTGAGCGTTCTAAAGATTTGAACAAGTTCGAATGATATTTTAGGATTGGTTGGTGCATTTTGTTGAGGTCCCGAGGGCCTCAGAGTGATTTCGGACGGCTAACGGAAACTTTTGAAGTTGGAAAAATTTCATAATGGACGAAAGTTGTAAATGAGTGCGCACCAAACCTCACTTTGAACGATCATATATCCAGTTCTATAAGGATTTGTGTGATGTATAACCTATCAAATTAAATCTCTTTGAGTCTAGTTTCCAACGCAACAAATCGTTCGTCATTTGGAGGTGTATACAAAAAGTTATGCCGCGCCCAGGCGCGCGGCCGCGGGGTGGACCGCGGGGCTTACTGCCCGGAACCACAGGTTGGACCGCGGCGGACCGCGGGGGAACCTATAAAATGTCTAAAATACCCTTGGTCTGTGTAAAAACCAAAGGGGTATCACATTTCCTTCATATTTTGTCATCCAAGGTCGGTTTTTGGGGGTTTTCTTCACCCTCTCAAGACCTTTAACCCCTCCCATCTTCAAGGTAAGCAATCTTCACTAACTTGGTGTAAGATTCCATTATTAATATACTAATATTGATGAAATCTTTGCATAAACACATAGATTTTTCAAGAAATTCCTTCAAGAACCAAAGAAGGGTTTTGTAAGATTTTCTTCCAAAAGGTGAATCCTACACCTTAGATTTACATATATGAGTATGAATCATGTATTATAACTTATAGTATGGTGGTTGGAAGCCATAAATTCCCAATTTAAATGCATGAACATGGTAGGGATTTAAAGGTGTTTATTTGATGGAATTTTTGTTGGTATGGGTGTGAATGGTTGATCACACATGTGATGTTAAGAGTATAGATTGTCAAAGAATAATGGTGGGATGAATTGTTGGTTAATGGTGATAGTTGGATAAACCAATACTATGGTTATGAGATGTAAATATTTATGACTACAAGATGTTTGATAATATGCCTAAATGGTATAATTTATGGGATCTAGTACTAATATTGGCCCTATTGAATGTTGTATTGTAGATTGAAGTTACATAATGGTATTGGATCATTGTAGTAGCATTAAGGGACGAATTTCAGATATACATGGGTTACAACCCCGTCTTTTAGAAATCGAACTTCATCGATGTTTTTCGAGTCTTTTCGATTGAGTTATGTCCCCTTAGCCTATTGTAATGTATTCGTTATGGTTTTGAGTAGATTCGATACGCGAGGAGGTCGATTTGCGAGACAAGGGCATAGCGAGCTAGACTTTGGGCCGGCTAGAGGTGAGCAATACTTGTAAATGATATCCTGAGGGTTTGAAACCCCGGATTTGCACATCATAGTGCTATATTGAGGTGACTTGCACGCCAGATATGAGCGTGGGGTAGANTGCGTGGGGTAGAGCACCGTTGGGAATTGTGATTTGGTCCGTCCCAGTTGTTGATTTTTTCGTGTATTTGACTGAAACTGCTTGTATCATCATACTATGGACTGACTGCCATGTTTGGGGCCTTGCGCCGACTTGTAAAATCCTTCGAGGATTGATATTACCGCTTAGCATGATTTGCATATCATCTAACTTCAGTCCAAGGTTTTAAATGCTGTTTTACAAACTCAGCCATAATTCTAAGAGTTGAAAACTTAAATGACATTTTAAATGTATTTCGGGCTGGAAACTTCTATTTTGTAAATGCCCAAGGGGCTTAC
>MU757097.1:0-11510 GCA_026770625.1 Nicotiana glauca
CCACCACCACCACCTTCAGAGAAATCCTAGATGCAAATAAGGTTAACCGGATCAAATACCCTCCTACAACTTTGTTTACCTTAAAAATATAGTTACAATAAGATTTTATTTTATGGTTTTAAAAATACGTGATCCATTTTTATGTTAGTTGTTTAGGCAATAGATGCTAGGTGAAAGAGTGTGAAATAAGATAAGAGCTTGTAGGTAGTATAATAACCAAACCGAATGGCTGAAAATTGAGGCATCGAGTCGGCGTATACGGGGCCTCGAGGTCGAGTCGGATGCTCGGCTAAGGGCAATCGAGGGAGGATTAACAGTTATGATAGCTTTGATAAAGGCCTTTTATGGCCAATAATGAGCAATAAATGAAGAACGATAAATAGAACACTATGAACGTAAGCAATAAATGTAAGTAGTGAAATCAAGAGAATATGTTAAGTTAGAAAGCAGAGAGAATATTCTTGTATATTCAATATTGTGTCTCAGATCCTTACAAAATGACAAAGGTCGCCTTTATATATGAGGGAGAATCCCAACATAGTACAAATGCATTTATTACAAAGATATGGGGCTGATACAAGCAGCTAATGCCATGATACGCGTTTAAACTAGCCTACTAGATTTTGTCAACTCTTGTCGTGTGCCTTGGAAACTTCCCACTAGTGCATCACAACCGCTAGTTTGCACTGCCTCGAGGTCGACTGTTGAGAACCCTCGAAGTCAAACCCCAAGCTGAACTTCGAGCCTTCTGGAGGCGATCTTTACGAGGCGACTTAATGATTATAAAATCGGACCACTGATTTTTATCGTATACAGATAGTCCCCGTGTTTCTTAGATTAAAATGATAAGAAACGGTTTTGAATTCTCGCCTATTCGATACCTAATACCACGACGTCAGTCTATCAGAGCATTAAATGCTATGACTCAAAAGCCGCGCGAGAGTCGCTGCCAATACGACTACCGAGAAGCCTCTGACCCGCTATTGACTCAACTTTTCCACTTCCCAAACACTTCAGATGTGGCTCTTATATAGACACCCCAACCGTCTTGCAATTCATACTTTACGATATCTTCAAAATTGTACAACTAAATCCACCATCTCCTTTATTCTTCTCCCTTCTGAGCTTGTGTCTTTATTTTCTTTCCTGACAACCCCTCTTTTTCTTTTGTTGTTATGGCCCGAACTTCTAGAAAAGTACCTCTGAAGAAGGACGCAGCCTCCTCGCCATGCTCATCGAAGGTTAAACCGAAAGTGTCCCCAACCATCGAGCAATGCACTCCTACCAAATTCGATACTCTACGTGATTTTTCGGTCGAAAATCCTCCAGTGACACCAGGCTTATGTGATCATGTATCTCGGTACCTCAGCATGGTGACCGATACACAAAGAATGAAAAAATATTGCCGATGGGGGAAGGCAACGTTAGTGGAAATTCCTAATCTTGAGGAGAGCGTAGTGGACCATAAGGTTGGGTTCCTCTATGTGTACACATACCCGTTTACTTTAGGCCCGGCGGATGCTTCGAATCCTTCTTTTTCGTTGATAGATCCGGTGATCCTTGATTTCTGCCATGAGTACCGCGTGACACTCGGTCAAATCTATCCCTCTTTCCGGAGGATAGTCCATATGCTTCGATATTTTTCCAACAAGTTCAAGGGTGTGACCTTCACTCTCTATCATCTGATCAGATTATACAGCCCCCGGCTAATAGAATATCATTCCCGGAAGAGTGTAATATGAACCATAAGTGCCTCTACCTCGAATCATATTTCATTGCCTTTTTATCCCCTGTAAAAAATGACCTTCTTTTGATTATACAGCCGCCATTTGTTACCCCGATACGGTTCAGGATCAACCGGAATGGATCAGGCAGTTAGATTCCGTTTTCCCTTTTTCGATCGTTCTTGGCGCGACTTGGCCAAAAAACTGTGGCCAGCCAAGAATCACGTTATGTTTTTTGTTGTTATGCCTACTAGGCTTCCTTATGGGTATCTTTGGTAAGTCTAATGGTTTTCGTTTGCCTAGGCCTCGAGGATGAAGTGTTGATGATATCGGATCCGGCTGGTGAAGAGGGCACCTCGAAACCTGGCAAGGGTAAGAAGAGAAAGAGGGAAGCTTCGACTGGATCTTCAACTAAGATCGACACCAAGGCCTTGGCTCCAGTTTCTATGGAAAGTCCTCGTACCGGGGGCGAGGGTAACGATGATGATGGCCCTTTGGTACAAAGGACGAGATGGAATGTAAATGCTTCGCAGGTTGCTGTGTCGAGGGTGGTTAGTGTGGATCAACCTTGTATAGAGGGGACCCTCGAAGAAGGTGTGGGGACAACCCCTAAGTTCCAAGTCGGGTATGGTACAGCCTGTGTCGATGATTCCGCAGTCGATGGCTCTGGAGAACTCAAACCCGAAGCTTCTCGGGGGCAAGAGGAGTCCCTCAGGGAGCTTAGTGCCCCAGGTGGCACCAATTTGGTCCCTTCATACTCATCGGGGGAGATCAGGGATGCTCAGGATCAGGATATTGCTGGTGCGGGGACCTCTCACAGAGGGAGAGATGCGCTTGAAGAACTTCTTGTTGATTATTGATCCCGATGCTCACGTTGCCCTCGAGGAGGCAGAGAGGCTTCATCGCAGGTGATACCCTTGGCATATCATTTGTGTTTCTAAATCTTTGTGCTTGACCTTCTATATTTTCTATGGTGGTATAGTCCAAGAAGATGTACGATCATGCCTTTTCTAAGCTCCAAAATGAGCTTTCATGCCGTGGGAAGGAGGCCGATAAGCTTACCTTGGAGTCAAAAGAATCGAGGACCTCTTCTGCCCGAAAGGGGGAAGAGTTGGGTAGGCTTTAGGCCAGTTTGGAGAGGATGTGCCAGTATAGGGTTGGCCTTGCCGAGCAGGTAACGTGGCATACATGAACTCACCTTTTTACTCTTATAATAAGTTGATTTTCACCATTTTGTTTTGCCTTTGCAGATTGGACAAAAAGATGCTCTCGTTGGGAGACTTCAGGAAGAGACTGCTGCTAAGAATGCGGAGATCCTCTAGTTGAGGAGGCAAAATAACGCCACAACCTTGGAGAGAGAGCCCTCGCGGACAGAGTTGGCATCAATTCAGGGCCTTCTTCGGAGTGCTCGAGAAGATATTACGATTCTTTCGGCGGCCAAGGCTGAGGCCGAGGAAAATGCATCTTCATACAAGAAGGATGTTGCTACTGCAAATGAACAGGCCCAAAAAATATCACAGAGGGCCGGGCAGAAGCTAACTCGGGCCGATGAAAGGGAAAAGAGGCAAGCTCTTGAGGATTCAAGTACTAAAGGCATCGATCTCTTGGATCAGATTGAGGAGGCCCGAGACTTGGAGGAAGAATCGGCATTCTTGGCCACATTGAATGAGGGTTCCGGAGATGATCCGGAGGCTAGTACCGGCGATGAGTAAACCCATGCCTTTTTCCTTTCTCTCTTTTTGGTGTATGAACTTTTTGGGGAAAGAGTCTTGTAAAGACGCCCCTTGTAAATATATTGTTGGCAATGCAAGAGAATTTTTATGCTTCAAATCTTCAATTTTATTTCGATGCTTATGTAAAGTTAGCCTGTTGAGTTTTGATGTTGGCTCTTCGAATCCCATACTTGGAGTAGTTGGGCCCCTCGAGATCGGGCACCATCTCAAGATTAAGTCGATTACTTCTTAGAATTGATGCTTGTAACAACAGAAATCATCGGTGTCTCAATGACTCCTGAGTGCCGCGTGATAGTATCATGTTTGTGCCACGCTCGTGAAGTGATCGGGATGCTCCCCACAGAGTTCCTTCCATTTCCTGAGGAATGGAATTTTTCACGTAAGTGATATACTTGTGCTCTTATTGTTTTTGCCCATGGTGAAGGTGGACTTCTATAAATATGCTTTTATCCTTTTTTTATTTATTTCGTAGCAATCCCGTGGATGTCACACGAGGTTCCCGACCTGGCGGGTTGGTCTCAAAAATTGGCGGCTTGCTTTGAAAGGTACTTTCTGATATATGTACTAACTCCGTCATCGCAGGTAATGGAGATTCCTTTGAGGCGAGAACGTGCCCTCTCGGAGAGGGGAAGGATTGCCAGCTTTTGGTCTAAGGAGTGATAGTAATAAGCAAAAAGGGCCTTCGGAGGGTGACGATGCTTACAGCAAGGCGAATCTAGGTCGGGGGCTCGGAGAGGATGTATCGGCTTAGCCTGCTATGCCCAATATCTCTGGCTTTAGAAAAATGGTTCCTTTTCCGTTGTCATCTTCTTTTCTCATCGAAGGTACTTCGAGGAGTGAGGGTTCTCTGCTGCAGATTTCTTCTCCCATCGAAGGTACTTCGAGGGATGTTCGAGGCCAGGAGCCGCATACACCGACCGACCGTGTCCCAACCAGGATCGGTTCTACTAAGGTTGAGGGAGTCAGGCTAGTAGATGTGTGCTCGACCTTTGAGGAAGCTCAGTGGCTCTACTCTGCTGTGAGTTTTGGTAGTCGGTACAAGCTCTTTAGTTTCGTGCCTTTCCTTTCTTATTGAGCTCCCTTTTTGCAGGCCTTTGATAAGCTCAAGTTCGAGCTGCTTCATCGCGAAGTTAGTTTGTGGAAAGCTTTGGATGGGGACAAATCCCTCAGGCTTCTTTGCGATGAAGGGGAGGTCGAGTTAGCACCACTTGCGATATGAGGCGAATTCAAGCCTGAATTATGAAAGCTACCTGGTTAAGCAGATAATTTTTGTTCCGAGAGAGTGCGTGTTTCTTCTTCTATCTCCTGAAGCTAATGTTTTGTTTACTTCAGTTGCAGAAAAGGACGGAGGACCTAAAATGCCTTTGGATCGAAGTTGGTCAGTCCAAGTGTGAGCGCGATGAGCTAAAGGCTTAGGTGGACGCCCAGGTTGCGGCTAAGAAGGATGTTTTGGCCAAGGCTTCTACCCTCGAAGTACAACTTCGCGGAGCTCGTGAGAACATCTTGGTCCGAACGGACATGTTTACAAGGCTCGAGTCTGAGATTATGGTGATGAAGGTCAAAGTTTTGGATGCCCGGGCTGAAGCCGAAGCGGTCCGAACTAAGGCTGATAAAAAAGTGGCCGTCTATTTAAAGGATGTTGCTGATGCTCGAGCTGAACTAAGAGGGTCTCTCGACCTTGAGGGCAGAATTAAGGAGTATGCTCGGTGAAAATCTCGAAAGGAAACCCTCAAGGAGATCCAAGCTAGGGTCTTTAATCTCTCGGAAGAGATAAAGCAGGCAAAAGCGGACAATATGAGGCTAAGTTCCTTCTGTCCGATGCCAAAGATAGTGAGAAAGAGATCGTCGGGCCATAGTCCCCGAGGGGGACGTAGATTAGGCCTTTCTTTCTTGATTTTGTGCATAGTACTTTTAAAGTACATTGTAAATGGAGCTTGTATTTTTCACATATGTGTATAAAAGGAAGCCTTGTAGTTTCATTTTTCATGCACTTTATGTTGTCTCGATGTTTGTTAGCCATTAGCCAGACGAACTGGTCTTCGAGTTAAGAGAACCCTAGGTTTATAGTACGGCCCTAGGCTCGTTGGGCCGGCCCGTAGGCTCTTACGCGTTTTGTCAGTATGAACTTTTAGTATAAGTCGTCATTTAAGCTCTTATGCTTTTCTCTTAGGCATATTCAGTTAACTATTTCAGGTTCAGTCTCTGAGTCGGGTTTTGACTTGAGCTCATTGACCCTTAAGTTTTTGAATTTAAAGTTGCCCTTAGGCTCTTACATTTTTTGACGTTACAACCTTTTATATGGGCTAGCGTCAGTGGCTCTTACGCATTGGGTTGGTATGACCTATTAGTATAAGCCGGCATTTAAACTCTTATGCTTTGCTCCTAGGAATATTCAGTTAACTGTTTCGGGTTCAGTCTCCGAGTCGAGTTTTAACTCGAGCTCATTGACCCTTAAGTTTTGAATTTAAAGCTGGCCCTCAGGCTTTTACGCGTTTGGTCCATACGACATTTTATATGGGCCGGCTTCAGTGGCTCTTACGTATTGGTTCGATATGAACTTTTATATGGGCTAGCGGAAACGGCTCTTACGCATTGGGTCGGTATGACCTTTTATAGGTTGGCGACAGTGGCTCTTACGTATTGGGTCAGCATGACCTTTTATAGGCTTTATTTTGCCCTCGTTAAGGACTTTTTGAAATTTTGTTTTCCTGACTCTTCGACAGTTTGGTAAAAACCTCAACTGTGAGTCGTTATATGGCGATGAATGAGCACCTCAGGAGGTTTTGGCTTGATGGCTGAGTATCTCAAAGCCTATAGTTTTAGAGCTGACATGGTCGAAGCTCTTTTGCCTATATCAAGGGTAGCCTGTTTAACCGGTTCTTTTCGAAGTACATTCGAAGTAATTGAAGGCTTGTGATTTTATAGCGACGGTCGGGCGTCGCTGAGTCACGTTAGTTTGGCTGGTACAAACTTGTGACCGTAGTCATTGTGTTTGGCCGGAGCCTTTCAGTCCCCGAGTGAAGTAGTTTCGGTGTCTATATTGAGGGTATCCCTTTTTAGGGGTCTTACAAGTTCGATATATAGCCTAAACTTTAAGATCATGATTATGCCTTTTGTAAGGTCTTACAAATTTTTACATGCCTTTCTTGAGGTCTTATAGTTTTGATTACTTGGTACAAGTATGGTTCATGCCTTGCTTGAGGTCTTACAGATATTGTTACTTGGTACAAATATGGTTCATGCCTTACTTGAGGTCTTATAGATATTGTTACTTGGTACAAGTATGGTTCATGCCTTGCTTGAGGTCTTAAAAATATTGTTACTTGGTACAAGTATGGTTCATGCCTTGCTTGAGGTCTTACAGATATTGTTGTTGCCTTATACAGGTCTTACAAGACCGAGGCTTCCCACTAGGGGTCTTATAGCCTCGGGTTTTTGATAGGTCGATGGGGGTGTCCATTGAAGGTAATCCCCGAGTCATCAAAAATTTCTTGGCTCGGGAGCCATTTCTTGTAAACTTGGTATTGCCTTATTGAGGGCTTGCGAGTTTGGAGTTTTCGAAGCGGAGGTTATTTAGCCTTGAGTTTTCGACGCCAGTCCCCGAGTGTTAGGAACATTTTCGGCTTCTAGAGCTGTTTTTGTAAACTTGATGTTGCCTTATTGAGGGCTTATGAGTTTGAAGCTCCGACCCGGAGGTCATACAACTTTGAATTATTGACGCCAGTCCTCTAGTGTTCGGGATGTTTTTGTCTTCTGGAGCCATTTTTATAAACCTGATGTTGCCTCATTGAGGGCATACAAGTTTGACGCTTCCGACCCGGAGGTCATACGGCTTCGAGTTATTGACGCCGGTCCCCGAGTGTTCGGGACATTTTTTAAACTTGTTTTTGTTGACTCATTGAGGTCTTACGAGTTTGAAGCTCCGACCCGGAGGCTATGCGACTTCGAGTTTTTGACGCTAGTCCCCGAGTGTTCGGGACATTTTTGGCTTTGGAGTCATTTTTGCAAAAATATCGAACTTTTTCGAAACGGAAAATGCTTTGATGGAAAGTATTCTTCGATTACTTGGTACAAGTATACATGTTTTCACTATTAAGGGATCGATTATTCTATATGGGCAAGGTTCGTTCAACCATTTGTCCTGGTACATCATTTTCCTATCGAGACCCTATTTAGCGCATCTCGGCTTCTCCGATTAGGTGTCCTTCTGGGGGGGATGCCCCCTAGTATTCGAGATTTATTTTAAAAGAAGCCTTGAATACTTGTTGAGTCTTCCCTAGGTAGCATGTAGATATTTCATCATTAAAAACCTTGCTGGTAAAACCCTTCTTGGAATAAAAACCCGATCGAAGGAAAAGAGTGCAACATATGCTTTTGGAACCTAAGGCCTTCGAGTTGGAAAGTGCTTCGGCCGTCTCGATCGGATACCTACACTCAGGTTGGTATAAAATGTAGCTGGAAAAGGGAGTTGATCATACCTTAATGCCGACGGCGCTTCGGGCCTCGATATGATTCAATCGTTTGTTATGAGGACGTGTATGGTCCTTTGCTTTGTTTAGTCTGGCGTAGCCGAGAATATAGCTTGATATCACTATTTTATTATTTGTTTATCCTTTGGCTCCTTTGATGGTGGAGGTATTGGTGTCGGTGCCACATCGTGCACCACAAACATCTCTTTTGCTGCATGTTGTTCCCCGTAGACGGTTTTTATCCCATCCTTTGTTGGAAATTTCATTATTTAATGGAGGGTGGATGGTACTGCTCTTATGCAATGTATCCATGGCCTCCCGAACAAGGCGTTGTACCTCATATCTCCTTCGATGACATGGAATTTGGCATTTTGGGTTGTGCCGGCCACGTTGATCGGGAGGATGATTTACCCTTTCGTTGTTTTGCTCGCCATGTTGAACCCATTGAGGACTCGAGAGGCAGGCACGATTTGGTCAAGCAGTCTGAGCTGCTCTACCACCCTCGACCCGATAATATTGGCCGAGCTACCTGGATCCACAAGTACACATTTAATTCGAAATGTATTCATAAGAAAAGAAATTACCAGTGCGTTGTTATGAGTCTGAGATAGAGCCTCGATGTCCTCATCGTTGAATGTGAGAGCATCCTCGGGTATGTAACCTCGAGTTTGCTTTTCTCTAGTGATGGATATTTTTGTTCTTCTGATCACGGGTTCCTGTGGAGCATCGATGCCTCCTAAGATCATGTGGATGACATGTTGTGGCTCATCTGTTTCACTCTTTTTGGTCGCCTCTCTTTCCCGGAACTGATTTCTAGCTCGATCGCTGAGGAGTTATCAAAGGTGACCTTTGCTGAGTAGTCGAGCTACTTCTTCCCGGAGTTGTCGACAATTATCGGTCTTATGACCGTGCGTGTTGTGAAATTCACACACTACGTTATGGTTCCTTTGTGAAGGATCTGATTGTACATGCCTTGGCCACCTGGTTTCTCTGATTTTATTGATGGCAAATACGATGTCTGAAACGTCGACGTTGAAGTTGTATTCTGACAAGCGGGGTGCCTCCGTCGGCCCTGTGTGCCTATCGAATCCAGCTCTGCTAACAAGTCCCTGAGGATTCTGGCCTCGATCCATCCTTTGATCATTTCAGGGTATGCTGCGCCTCGGGACGTTTCTTCTATCTTCAGTGTACGGTTGGTATCTCTCTTTATTTGGTTTTGACTCCTTTGCTAGAAGCCTGCTATGATACACCGAGTCCAAGAGGACTCCTAGTTGGTCATTTTCGACCCTGATCTTCGATTGGTACCGGTTGTGGACGTACGGCCAAATCACGCGGGATACTCGACTAAGTTTTACTTCAGTTGTTTCGAAGCTACCGAGCTTCGCTCGTTCAAAACTTGAGTAAAGGCCTGTACCACCCAATCGTCGGAGACCGGTGGTAGTTCCATTCGTTCCATTTGAAAGCGAGATACGAACTCTCGCAGCAACTCGTTTTCCCTTTGCTTGATTTTGAAGACATCAGATTTCCTTGTAGCTACTTTGATGGCACCAGCACATGCCTTTATGAAAGAATCGGCCAGCATGGCAAATGAATCTATCGAGTTTGGGGCTAGGTTGTGATACCACATCATTGCCCCTTTTGAAAGCGTCTCTCCGAATTTTTTCAGTAGGAAAGACTCGATCTCTTCATCCTTTAAATCGTTGCCCTTTACTGCAAAAGTGTACTAAGTGACATACTCCATCCTCTTTGTGAGGTCCTCGACATCTTTATGAGGGCGGGGTCAGTTGCCGACCCGTTGTTGCCTGATCTTTCTGGTACCTGTTTGGCCCGGGGAGCCGTTTCCGGTGCTACCGTGCTGGGAGTCTTTTGGTGTCTTTGCAACTGAACAATCACCAGCTATTATGCTTGTAACATTTCGAAGATGGCGTGAAGGATAACCCCTTGTTCTTCCTGAGTCGGGGTTTTTTGAACTTCCTGTTGATCTCCCTGGTGTATGCTCCTGTTGGTGTGGGAGCTTATTTCGACGTGTTGAGCATTGCGCGAGACCACGTCCACGGGAATTGGTTCTGGTGCATTCTTAGGGTTTCGTAGTGGTACACCAACACCTAGAACATTCACACCATTCTCTCCATGGTCCTCAAGATTGTTGTTTTCACGTACGTTTACCGAGTTAGATATTTTGACATGAAATCAAAGATCTTGGACAAGAAAAGGTATAAAAGGTAACTTGCGTTATGGAGTGAACCAGTAAGAAAATAATCACTATTACCTTTAGCCCCACGGTGGGCGCCAAATTGTTTACCTTGAAAATGGTAATTACAATTAGATTTGATTTTGTGGTTCTAAAAATACGTGATCTATTTTTATGCTAGTTGTTTAGGCAATAGATTCTAGGTGAAAGAGTATGAAATAAGATAAGAGCGTGTAGGTAGTATAATAACCAAACCGAATAGTTGGAAATTGAGGCCTCGAGCTGGCGTATACGGGGCCTCGAGGTCGAGTCAGATACTCGGCTGAGGGAAATCGAGGGATATTTAACAGTTATGATAGCTTTGATGGAAGCCTTTTATGACCAATAATGAGCAATAATTGAAGAACGATAAATAGAACACTATGAACGTAAGCAATAAATGTAAGTAGTGAAATCAAGAGAATATGTTAAGTTAGAAAGCAGAAAGAATGTTCTTGTATATTCAATATTGTGTCTTAGATCCTCTACAAAATGACAAGGGTCGCCTTTATATATGATGGGGAATCTCAACATAGTACAAGTGCATTTATTACAAAGATATGGGGCTGCTACAACCATCTAATGTCATGATACGGGTTTGAACTAGCCTACTAGACTTTCTCAGCTCTTGTTGTGTGCCTTGGGAACTTCCCATTAGTGCATCACAGCTGCTGGTTTGCACTGCCTCGAGGTCGACCGTTGAGAACCCTCGAAGTCGAACCCCGAGCTGAACTTCGAGCCTTCTGGGGGCGGTCTTTACGAGGTGCCTTACTGATCATAAAATAGGACCACCGATTTTTACCGTATACAAACTTTTTGAAGTTACTCATGGTCGAGCTCATAGATTCTTTGTCACTTTGATTATTGCTCAAGTTCATTTTTCCGTCATTGAGTGTGTGTTTGGTACGAAGGAAAATATTTTTCATGTTTAGTTGGCTTGAATATTTTGGAAAATATTTTCCTTATGAGCTTATTTTCCTCCAATTGGAGGAAAATATTTTCCTTATCAAGAGAATGGATAACATTTTTCAAAACTCCTTCTCAACCTTACCACCATATTCCACACCCTTACCAACCCAACCCACACCCCAACACTTCACGCCTATCCACCCCACCCCCTCTCTCCAATTTTTTTTTCAAATTTCAGTATTTTTTCGTCACCGCCCACCCTTCTACCCCCTGCATTTTTTTCAATTGTTTTTACTTTTTTTTTTGTAATTTCAAATTTCTGTTTTTCATTTTTCTGCATCACCCACCCCACCCCTCTTCACCCGCACAATTTTTTTTTTTTACTTTTTTTTTTGTAATTTAAATTTCTGTATTTTTTTTTGTTTTACTGCCCAGCTCCGCCCCC
>MU757100.1:15759-55967 GCA_026770625.1 Nicotiana glauca
CTAAACATGCTTTTCTAATCTAACACAGGTTATAACTGCAAGTAAAACAAGGCAAATATGAAGGAAACTCAGTCTCAATATCTTAAGTAAAAACTAGATTTTTCAACAATTAGCTCAAGTATGCGCTTGTCACCTCACGTACAAGGCACTCAATTACCAAATATCATATCCTAAGGGGAAAGGTCCCCCACACAAGGCTAGACAAGCCACTTACCTCGAATCGGCACAAAATCAACTAGGAACCATGCCTTTGCCACGAGTATCCAACTCCAAATGGCCCAAATCTATCCAATTAAATTACATATCGTAAATAACATCTCAAACAACTGATTCTACTACTTAATTTAAAGCTAAGATGCGAATTTAGGTAAAATGACCAAAACGCACTTCAGGCCAACATCTCGGAATCAAATAATTTTTACATTTCCAGAACCCTCGTACTCTCACAAGTCTAACCATATAAAAATCTCCCAAATCGGAGGTCAAACACCCACTCAAAATCCAATAGTTTGGTCGATGAAGTTTTACCAAATTTTCATCAAAAATCCGAAATTAAAGAATAATTCGTGATTAGATTTGTGGGTTTTAAGCATAAGGGAGTAGAGAATTGTTACCCTCGAAAACCCCTCGAAATTGCTCCCAAATCCGAGCTCCCAAGCTTGTATTTTGATAAAAATGGCTAACCCTCATTTTTGAAATGTTAAATACTGTCCAGCACTTTAAAGCATCGCGAACGCGGAGGTGAGCTTGTGTTCGCGAAGAAGAAAATTTTAAGATGCCAAAGTTACCCTTCGCGATCGCGATGGGTAGAATGTGAACGCGAAGGCCTGGGGACATGAAGCTTCGCGAATGCGACGCAAGTAGTATGAACGCGATGAAGGAAATGTTAGAGTCCAGGAGCTGCCCTATGCAAACGGGAAGCAGCGTCCACGAACGCGATGGGGAAAAAGGCGAGGATACGCGAACGCGTGGAGTGTATGCGAACACGTATAAGGAAAATTGGTGCCCTCCAGGATTACACTACGCGAACGTGTGGGAGGGGCCGCGAACGCGAATAAGAAGTGAGTCAAAGCTACGCGAACGTGATGAGAGAGACGTGAACGCGAAGAAGGATCTGGGACCTGCAACTGCTGAAGGATTTTTCTGCAATAACACAACTCCAAAATGCTCCGTTGTGCACCCGAAACACACTCGAGGCCACCGGGACCTCAACCAAACCTACGGACATATCCCATAACATCGTTCAAACTTGTACCAATCCTTAAACTACCTAAAACAATGCCGGAAACTCGAATTAAACAAGGATTTGAGCCTAAGAACTTCAATTTTCCTCGCAACACGCTTTCGATAAAAAACCTAACCAAAACACGTCCGAATGACCTGAAATTTTGCACACACATCCCAAATGACATGACGGAGCTACTGTAACTTCCGAAATTCCAATCCGACCCTCGGATAAAAAAACTCACTATCGGACCGGAAACTTCAAAAATTCAAACTTCGGCATTTCAAGCCTAAATGAGCTACGGACTTCCAAAATACATTCTGAACACGCTCCCAACCCCAAATCACCTAACAGAGCTAACAGAACCATCAGATTTCTATTCCAAGGTCGTCTTCACACTATTTTGACTAAGTGTCCCAAAACTCTCCATAACTCAACACCGAACGTCCCGGCAACCCAAAATAGCAGAAATGAACTTAGGGGAAATAATTAATAGGGGATCGGGGCGTTAATTGTTAAGACGACCGGCCGGGACGTCTTATCCTCCTACACTTGAACATTTGTTCGTCCTCGAACGAGCATAGAGAACATACCTGAAGTAGTGAAAAGATGAGGGTACTGACTGCACATATCCCGCTCGGTCTCCCAAGTCGCCTCCTCGTCCGGCTGACCCCGCCATTGAACCTTTACTGAAGCAATGTTCTTCGACCTCAACTTTCTGATCTGCCTGTCCAATATAGCCATTGGCTCCTCAACATAGGATATATCCTTGTGAACTGGACTGAACTAAAATCCAACACGTGCTACGGATCACCGTGATACCTCCGGAGCATCGAAACATGAAATACCGGTTGAACCCCGGCCAAATTGAGAGGTAAGGTAAGCTCATAAGCAACCTCCCCAACTCGCCTCAAAATCTCCAAAGGGCCAATAAACCTCGGACTCAACTTTCCTTTCTTCCCAAACCTCATGACGCCCTTCATAGGCAAAACCCGAAGCAGAACCCGCTCTCCTACCATATATGAAACATCACGAACCTTTATGTCCGCGTAGCTCTTCTATCTGGACTGGGGTGTACAGAGTCTATCCTGAATCACCTTAACCTTCTCCATTGTATCCTGAACCAATTCTGTGCCCAATAGCCTGGCCTCCCCCGGCTCAGACTAACCCACCGGAGACCTGCATCTCCTACCATATAAAGCCTCATACAACGTCATCTGAATGCTGGACTGATAATCGTTGTTGTAAGCAAACTCCGCCAATGGCAAGAACTGGCCCCAAGGCCCTCCAAACTCAACCACACACGCATGAAGCATATCCTCAAGAATCTAAATAGTGCGCTCGGACTGTCCGCCTGTCTGGGGGTGAAATGTTGTGCTCATCGTCACCCGAGTAGCCAACTCCTGCTGAATGGCTCTCTAGAACCGTGATGTAAACTGAGTACCTCTATCCAAACTGATCGAGACTGGAATACCATGCAGACGAACAATCTCCCGGATATAAATCTCCACCAACTGCTCCGATGAATAAGTAGTACACACAGGGATAAAATGAGCGGACTTAGTCAGCCGATCTACAATCACCCCAATGGTGTCAAACTTCTTCAAGGTCTGTGGAAGTCCAACTACAAAATCCATGGTGATCCGCTCCCACTTCCACTCCAGAATCTCTATCTGCTGAAGAAACCCACCCGGTCTCTGGTGCTCATACTTCACCTGCTGGCAGTTGAGGCATCTAGCTACATATCCAACTATATCCTTCTTCATCCGCCTCTACTAATAGTGCTGCCTCAACTCTTGATACATCTTCGCGGCACCCGGATGGACAGAATACCGCGAACTATGGGCCTCTGTTAAAATTAACTCCTGAAGCCCATCAACATTGGGCACACAAATTCGACCCTGCATCCTTAATATCCCGCCATCTCCTATGGTCACATCTCTGTCATCACCATGCTGGACCCTGTACTTAAGGACAAGCAAATGAGGGTCATCATAATGCCACTCTCTGATATGATCAAATAAAGTAGACTGGGAAACCACACAAGCTAGAACCCGACTGGGCTCCGAAAGATCCAATATCACAAACTGGCTGGCTAAGGCCTGCACATCCATCGCCATAGGCCTCTCTGAAGCTGGTAAATATTCCAAACTCCCCAAACTCTTCGCTCGGTAACTCAAGGCATCCGCCACCACATTGGCCTTGCCAAAGTGATACAAAATAGTGATATCATAGTCTTTCAGCAACTCTAACCACCTCCTCTAACGCATATTTAGATCCTTTTGCTTGAACAAGTGCTGCAAACTCCGATGGTCAGTATAGATCTCACAAGGCACACCGTACAAATAATGACGCCAGATCTTCAAGGCATGAACAATGGAAGCTAACTCAAGGTCGTGGACAAGGTAGTTCTTCTCATGTATCCTCAACTGTCTGGACGCGTAGGCAATGACCCTACCATCCTACCTCAACACCGCTCCAAGGCCAACTCTCGAGACATCACAATAGACTGTATAAGACCCCGAACCGGTAGGAAATATCAAAATCGGGGCCGTAGTCAAAGCTGTTTTGAGCTTCTGAAAACTCGCCTCACATTCTTTTGTCCACTAAAATGGGGCACCCTTCTGGGTCAATCTAGTCATAGGGGTCGCAATCGATGAAAATCCCTCCATACGGTAGTAGCCCGCCAAACCAAGGAAACTGTGAATCTCTGTAGCTGAGGACGGCCTAGGCCAACTCTGTACTGCCTCTATCTTCCTCGGATCCGCCCGAATACCCTCACTCGAAATCACGTGGCCTAAGAATGCCATAGAACTCACATTTTGAGAACTTTGCATATAACTTATTCTCCCTCAAGGTCTGAAGCACGATCCTCGGGTGCTGCTAATGATCTTCCCGACTCTGGGAATACACCAGAGTTTCATCAATAAAAATAATAATGAACGAGTCAAGATATGGTCTGAACATACTGTGCATCAAATGCATGAAAGCTGCTAGGGCATTGGTCAACCTAGGGGTGTGCATTCGAATCGATTTATCGATAAATCGAATCGATTATTTGTTATCGATTCATCGATAAACGAAATCGAAAAAATCGAAACCTTATTGAAACGATAACGATAAGCATATGTACAAATCGATAATCGATAAGTAATTATCGATAAGGGTCAAAATCGAATCGATAAATCGAATGCACACCCCTAATTATTTCATCTACCACATTTAAGGAATGATCATATTTAAAGCTGAAGGGAATGAAGTTCAAATTAATGGAAAATAGAATTAGCAGTGATGATGTATTTTTATTTTTTTTAATACCGTTGGAGTGTTGGTGGCATATATTTGATCCCTTACTTTAGTTTCGTTGCATATGTCTATTGACACAATTTTTATGTTATAAACGGTGTTCGTCTTATTTTAGCTTCTTTTTGTCCATATTAGTTAGGCGTGTTTATAGCGATATACTTTCCGTGGAATCCCGCAAATTTTCTTATGGTGTAATCGATAACCGAATCGATAAGCCCCAAAAATTAATAAATCGAAATCGAAAAAATCGAAACCTTATTGAAACGATAACTATAAGCATACGTACAAATCGATAATCGATAAGTAATTATCGATAAGAGTCAAAATCGAATCGATAAATCGAATGCACACCCCTAGGTCAACCCAAATGACATAACAAGGAACTCGTAATGATAGATATCCTAAATCTTTAACTGATGGTAACCTGAGCACAAGTTAATCTTAAAAAACACCTGTGCGTCCTGAAGCCGGTCAAACAAATCATCAATACGAGGCAAAGGATAACGGTTCTTCACGGTAACCTTGTTCAACTGGCGATAATCAATACACATACGCATAGAATCATCCTTCTTCTTCATGAACAAAACAGGAGCAACTCACGTTGAAACACTGGGTCGAATAAAAACCTTACCAAGCAATTCCTGTAACTGATCCTTTAACTCCTTCAACTCAGGAGGAGCCATATGATACAGAGGAATGGAAATGGGCTGAGTGACCGACAACAGATCAATGCCAAAATCAATGTCTCTATCGGGCAGCATGCCTGGAAGATCAGCTGGAAACACATCGGGATAATCCCGTACCACTGGAACTGAATCAACAGAAGGGGTATCAGCATTGGCATCTCTAACATAAGCTAAATACGCGGCACACCCCTTCTCAACCATGAGCTGAGCTTTAAGAAAAGAGATAACTCTAGTGGGAGTGTGATATAAAGTACCACTCTACTCAATACGCAGAATACCTGGCATAGCCAGTGTCACGGTCTTGACGTGACAATCAAGAATAACAAAATAGGGCGACAACCAGTCCATGCCTAAAATAATGTCAAAATCAACCATACCGAGTAATAATAAATCCTCTCTAGTCTCAAAACTACGAATAGTAACCAAACATGACCGATAAACGTGGTCCACTACAAGAGAATTCTCCCACAGGAGTGGAAACATAAGCAGAGGAACTCAAGGAAATTCTGAGGTACACTCAAATGCGGAGCAAAATAAGAAGACACATAAGAATAAGTAGAGCCTAAATCGAATAGAATCGATACACTTCTGTAACAAACCATGACAATACTTGTGATGACAGAATCGGAGGCAACATCCTCGGTACGGGCAGGTGGGGTAGCAACTGGGGCTGTAACCATAGCCTGAGAACTCTGCTGGGCATGCTGTGGCTGAGAAGTCTGTGGAGGTGCACTCCTCCCAAGTCTAGGGAAATACCTCACCACATGGAATATGTCACCACACTCAAAGAAACCTTGCGGCCAACGTGGGAGTGGAAACTGTGCAGTACGGGTACTCCGAGACCCCTGAACACCTGAGACCCTGTGTAAAATTTGAGATACAAGCTGAGCTAGCTGGCCCACCAAACCTCTACCATGCTGTACTCTACCTCCAAAATACAAGCCAATGGGTCTCCCCAATTTACGAGGTCTACCCACTCCTCTATACTCTCCCTCTTGCCCTCGTCTGCCCTCTCTCCTGGACCCACCTATCCCATACTCGGCGAGAGGTCCTCACCACCCATGACACCTGGAACCTGACCAATGGAAACTCGCTACTCTGGAGTGGGGGCAGAGGGAGTCTGGGTCCCTCCCCCGATCTGCGAAGTAGTCGGTACAACCTGAATCAATCCTGCCTGAATCAACGTACCAAACATGCTCAGGAACTGTGCCAAGGTCTCCTAAAGGGCAGGAGTAGTAGTAGCTATAGGCGTGTCAGGTGCCTGAACTCCGGCTGGGTCTGCTGGTGGTACCTTGACGGTAGCTTGCGCAGGTGCTCTTGTTGCGCCATGGACGCGTCCTCGACCTCTACCCCGTCCCTGGCCTCTAACAGCTATAGTAGGGGGCGCAGTTGCCTGATCATCTTGAGTAGCACGTGTCCTCACCATCTGTGAAAGAATAGAAGGCAGAAGTTTAGAATTGTGAATGTCAAAAATCTCGCACGACAGGGAAGTCAAATGAAGTGGAATTTTCCTAACAGTTACATAGCCTCTCGTAGATAAGTACAGACGTCTCCGTACCGATCAGCGAGACTCTAATAAACCGGCCTGTGTTCCATGAATCCTATTAACTTAGATCTCTGATACCAACTTGTCACGACCCCAGTTCTCCCTCCATGAAAATGTCGTGATGGCACCTAGTTCCTACAACTAGGTAAGCCTAACAATGCAGAAATTAATATAACTTGCAGAAACATTTAATTAAATTAAGCAAAACTAGAAGAAAACGGTATATAAGTGCCACTTGGCATATACAACTCAAAAATAAAATGTGAAAGTCAACAATCTCATCCCAAAACTCGAAAACTCACGAGAACCACAATCTAATAGAAATGTAATATGCTACTCTAACTTGAGAATGTCTAAACAACTGAAAGAAAAGGATAGATTAACTACTAAAGCTGGAACAGAATAGACACTCCTGGGCTGCGGATGCGACAGATATACCTCGAAGTCTCTGCTAGATCTCTCCGTTTCGAGGATAGTACGCCTGAGTGAAGGTACCTGGATTTGCACATGAAAAACATGCGCAGAAGGGGCATGGGTACACCACAGCGGTACTCAGTAAGTGCCAAGCCTAACCTCGATTGGGTAGTGACGAGGAAGGTCAGGGCCCTACTGAGGTCAAGCAACATAATATGAATTAACAATATGAAAACTGACAGTAATAATGAGTGCAACGGTGAGAATAGACAGGTTAAACAAGGCAATAACAACTATACAAAGAACATAATAAACACGGAATATGTACAACTCAATAGCAATGATAACAATGAGGATCTCCCAGGATACCATCCTGTAGTCCTTCTCTCAACTGTCCATTGGATCTCCCGGGATACCGTCCTGTAGTCCATCATATGTGTGTATCTAAAGGATCTCCCGAGATACCGTCCTGTAGTCCAACTATCAATGTACAGGGGAATCTATCGGGAATATAACCAGCGATACCAAAGTAAATGTGCAGGGGGGATCAATCGGGAATCTAACCCGCAGTCCCAAAGTAAATGTGCAGGGGGATCTATCGGAAATTGAACCCGCAGTCCCAAAGTAAACAAACAAGGGGGGGGGGGGGGGTTCTATGGGGANCAGAAATGAAGTGCAACAGATAAGCATCAGGTAGTACTAGCCTAGCATGCTTCACGTAATACAATTAAGGCAACTTAAACAATTAGGAAAGTTAAATCAACTAAACATTCTTTTCTAATCTAACACAGGTTATAACTGCAAGTAAAACAAGGAAAATATGAAGGAAACTCACTCTCAATATCTTAAGTAAAAACCAAAATTTTCAACAATTAGCTCAAGTACGCGCTCGTCACCTCACGTACAAGGCACTCAATTACCAAATATCATATCCTAAGGGGAAAGGTCCCTCACACAAGGTTAGACAAACCACTTACCTCGAACCGGCACAAAATCAACTAGGAATCACGCCTTTGCCACGAGTATCCAACTCCAAATGGCCCAGATCTAAACAATTAAATTACATATAGTAAATAACATCTCAAACAACTGATTCTACTACTTAATTTAAAGCTAAGATGCGAATTTAGGTAAAATAACCAAAATGCCCTTCAGGCCAACGTCTCAGAATCAAATAACTTTCACATTTCCAGAATTATCGTACTCTCACGAGTCTAACCATATAAAAATCTCCCAAATTGTAGGTCAAACACCCACTCAAAACCCAATAGTTTGGTCTATGAAGTTCTACCAATTTTCACTCAAAAATCCGAAATTAAAGAATAATTCATGATTAGAATAGTGGGTTTTAAGAATAAGGGAGTAGATAATCCTTACCCAATCATTATCCTTGAAAACCCCTCGAAATTATTCCCAAATCCGAGCTCCCAAGCTGGTATTTTGATAAAAATGGCTAAACCTTGTTTTTGAAATGTTAAATACTGTCCAGCACTTTAATGCATCGCGAACGCGGAGGTGAGCTCACGTTCGCGAAGAAGAAAATTTGAAGATGCCAAAGTTAACCTTCGCGATCGTGATGGGTAGAATGTGAACGCGAAGGCCTGGGGACATGAAGCTTCGCGAACGCGACGCAAGTAGTGTGAACGCGATGAAGGAAATGTTAGAGTCCAGGAGCTGCCCTATGCGAACGTGAAGCATCGTCCGCGAACGCAATGGGGAACAAGGCGAGTCTACGCGAACGCGTGGAGTGTATGCGAACGCGTATAAGGAAAATTGGCCCCCTCCAGGATTACACTACGCGACCGCGTGGGAGGGGCTGTGAATGCAAAAATGAAGTGAGTCAAAGCTGCACGAACACGATGAGAGGGACGCGAACACGAAGAAGGATCTTGGACCTGCAACTGCTGAAGGATTTTTCTGCAATAACACAACTCCAAAATGCTCCGTTGAGCACCCGAAACACACCCGAGGCCCCCAGGACCTCAACCAAACCTATGTACATATCCCATAACATCATTCAAACTTGTACCAATCCTTAAACCACCTAAAACAACACCTAAAACTGGAATTAAACAAGGATTTGAGCCTAAGAACTTCAATTTTCATCAAAACACGCTTTCAATCAAAAACCTAACCAAAACACGTCTGAATGACCTAAAATTTTGCACACACGACATGGTGGAGCTACTGCAACTTCCAGAATTCCAATCCGACCCTCGGATAAAAAGACTCACTATCGGACCGAAAACTTCAAAAATTCAAACTTCGGCATTTCAAGCCTAAATGAGCTACGGACTTCCAAAATACATACCGAACATGCTCCCAATCCCGAAATCACCTAACAGAGCTAACGAAACCATTAGATTTCTATTTCGAGGTCGTCTTCACACTGTTCTGACTATGGACCACTTTTTAACACTTAAGCTCTCATATAGGGACTAAGTGTCCCAAAACTCTCCGAAACTCAACACCGAACATCCTGGCAACCCAAAATAGCAGAAATGAACTTAAGGGAAATAATTAATAGGGGATCGGGGCATTAATTCTTATGACGGCTGGCCGGGTCATCGCATACAACCTCCTCTGCAACATGTGCTGGTATATTCTAGTCATTTTTGTCCGGTAGCGGGTACACAGGCACATCGTATGTCATTACAATAGAATTTGGTTTGTAATAGTTAGAGCAATATTCTTCTGGCATTAGAAACTTGCTCTTCAGTACAGCCTAAGCATGTGGGCATGGTAATTCATCAACTTAGAACCTCCCAAAAACACATTTTCTCTCTTATAGGCAGACAGTGTACTGCCTCTCTCCATCGTTAACCGTATGCAAGTATTCAACTGATGGTACCGCCTACATTTAAACATAGAAATATAAGTTTTGAGCACATATAACTGAATTACCATATGTATAATGCTGAATTACTCAGTTACATACAAACTGAAATATTTGCATACAGAAGAATACATCATATATTTAGACTGGCAGACTATATACTATAATTACATCTTAGCTTATGAATACAATGACATACATAAAAAATCTGCTGTACTTTAGGCAACTGAAGTGTAACAAAAACATTAGAAGGCTACGCCATGACAATACGTCTATATAAAAAATTCTATAGAATACAGATTTGTTAGTTGTATTCTGATGTATTTGAATAGTTGATTTTTGCAGCATGTATTTATTTGTATTCATATGTATTCAACTCAGATCTTCGATAAAATATGTGTTGTATGCAGTTGAATTTAGTTTTATTCATATGTATCCATGCAGCTGTATTATAAAAAATGTGTTGCATTCAGTTGTATTCATGTCAGTTATTTCAGAAAACAATTAAGCTATATAATATAATGACATTAAAATAAAACTTACAGTCATGCGTGTAAATGTTAGCTCATTCAAAGTCAGCATCTCCTGGTATTTTTTTCCAAGAGTTGTGTATGTATGTGTAGCTTTTTTGCGGTTACTACAATTCAAATGTCCAAACATCTTCCTAACTTCTTCGAGGAAGCCGTATATTGGCAATTCCCTTGCTAACACTAGTGCGACATTGATTGACTCAGCAATATTTGACGCCATTGTCCATCCCCTATTAACAGGTGCATACAACCTAGCCCACTTTTCGTATCCAACTAACTCTAAGTATTCATTCACCCTAATATCTACCTTCTCCACCTTCTCCATCAGATTATCAAATTCAGATTGTGTGTATGCTTTTGCCATCGAGAAGTATATCTCGCTCAACTTGGCATGGCTCTTTTTGAATTTCTTATATAAGTTATTCCATAGATGCCATATACAAGCAAAATGCGGTACATCTGGATACACTCTTGATACAAATTTAGTGATACTCTCATTTCTATCTGAAACGATGCACATGTTTTCCCTGTCACCGTATGTTTCTTGGATTGCTCAAAGAACCACGTCCAAGTAGCATTGTTCTGTGAACCAATAACACCATATGCTAGTGTCAATATATGACCTGTAAAGACAATTGAATATATATTTTTAAAACATGTATTTCAATCTTTAAAATATTAACATATTTTATTATAATTTAGGTACTCACCTGCACCATCCAACGTGCTTGCCGAAATGAATGTCCCGGTGAAGTAAGATTTTAGGTGACTTCCATCCACAACAACAATGGGTATACAATGATCAAAACTCTTTATAAAGGCATACAAAGATATATAAACGTACATGAATTCATTTTTGGGCGATTTTCCCATTCTAAGCGGGAACCTGGATATGTCATATCCATTGTATATAAATATCCTGGTAATTTTTTGTATGAATCAGTCAGTTCACCTCTCAAAAAATTTATTGCTTTTTCTTTTGCCCTCCACGCCAACATGTAGCTAACATCTACACCTAAATCGGATTTCACATCATCAATAATATCTTTTGGGGTATATTTCCTCTTATGGTTAGTAAGCTTAGGCCTAATCATACCACCTATAAGGCTGCTACTTGCCTGTAGCTGCTCATACACCTTGTCCTTCCACTGACATGTATGGTTATCAATGAACTATCTCACTCTGAATAGTTCTGATCTGTTAATGCTTGAAGTCTTAAAACTCCATTCACAATCTTCTGAAATACATAATAATGAATAGCTACAAAGAATTAATCATTGTACATATGATTAGCATAAATGTTTACAAAAAAATGCACTCATATACACACGAATACAATCTGACATGAATACATTCTAACATCTATATATATAAATTATTATACAACTGAATTCAATTATAGTTATATGCATTTAAATACAATGAATACAACCGAATACAACTATTGTTATATGCATACACTTAAAAAGCACAGTAGACAAAATACGAAAATAATTATACCAGTAAAATACATATGAATACATGTATTTAAGGACCATAAACAAACATATGTTAAACACATCAGTGATAGTCAAGTGGAAATCCACAAATACACATAAATACATCAACGTTTAACTTACAGCTCAAATCAATAATAAAATACAAAAAACAAATTAAATACACACAAACCTGATAGCATTAAACCTATCAATCCGAAACTGAAACCTTTGAGATATAGCATAATTCTCCATCACCTCTTTCAATGTAGCCTTATCCTTATATACTTGTCCAACAATAACCTCCCTTTGATTAGTTTTTGAAATTATCAAATTCTTGTTCAGTTCAAACACCCCAATTGCTTCCCCTGAATAGACAAGATCTAGAGCAAGTGTATCATCTGTACCAGAATCATACCTTTGGAGAGATTCATCTATTTGCACAATATCTCCTTTACTTAAAGTACCACAGGATAAAAGTTCTTTTTCAATCGTTGTTATGCACAAAGGATATATCCCGAATTCTTTGTTCTCTTTTTTCAACTCTACATACAACTTGTAACCCATGTCATTGTGTATTTCCATTGGCACGCTATTCCCATCTACTTTGTATTGAATTTTAATGGATTTTGTACTCAAATCTATGCCCGGTTAATTAGAAATTGAAGCAACCAAATCATTATATGATGCATACTCCTTTATCAATATTCCCTCAATTGAAAAATCGACATAATTGCTCTCATCGTTCCACTTGCCGGAATGACGCAATAACACTTTAAACTTGCCATATGTATAATAGAACTATTGTCACGACCCGAAATTCCCACCCTTGGGGGTTGTGATGACGCGTACTTGTAGAAGCTAGGTGAGCCATAAACCTTTAAAAATTATTAACTTTTTCATTTATAAGTGTTTAAGCAATTAACTTAATAATGGATTAGCAATTAAATAACAGCAGAAAATGAACTTTTAGCGAAAGTCTTACATAAATACGAAATCCAAAGTTGTGCAATAGCAAATACATATCTCTACCCAGCACCTGGTGTCACAGTATCACAGACGATCTAAGAATGCTAAATACAAAGTCTGAAAATAAAGAAACAAAACTCTGTCTCGGGTACAAAGGAAACAAGGAATAAAACAGATAGAGGAGACGCCGGGCCTGCGAATGCTAGGAGGACTACCTCGGGATCTCGTGGACTGAAGGCCTGCTCCCAAACTACTGCTGAGCGCCATATGATGCTCCGGTATCGGGATCTGTACAAAAGAGCATAGAGTGTAGTATCAACACAACCGACCCCATGTTCTGGTAAGTGTCTGGCCTAACCCCTGTGAGGTATTGACGAGGCTAGGACCAGACTCCAAAAGGGAAGACATCCTTGTCGGGTGGCATACCCGACAGGTCTGAAGGGAAGACATCAGGGAACTCCCGAACAATGGGCACAAAATCAATAGAAGGGACCTCAGCACTGGAATCGCGAACATAAGCCAAATAGGACAAACACCCCTTCTCGACCATACGCCGAGCCTTCACATATGAGATAATACTGTCGATAGAATGACCTGGAGTACCTCTCCACTCTAAACGAGGCATACCCGGTAAAGCTAAGGTCACAGTCTTGGCATAACAGTCCAAGATAGCATGGTAAGGTGATAACCAGTCCATCCACAATATAATATCAAAGTCAACCATATCTAAAAGAAACAAGTCTACACGAGTCTCGAGACCCCCAATTACTACAATACAAGAACAATGTACTCGATCGACCATGATAGAATCACCCACCAGTGTAGACACGTAAATAGGGACACTCAATGTATCTCTAGGCATGATCAGGCATGGTACAAAATAAGATGATACATAAGAATACATAGACCCTGGATCAAATAACACTGAAGCATCTCTACAACAAACCAGAACCGTACCTGTAATAACTGCAACTGAAGCCTCAGCCTCGGGCCTGGCCTGAAAAGCATAACAGCGGGGCTGGGCTCCACCACCCTGAACCATATATCTAGGTCGGTCTGCTGGCTGGCCTCCACCTCTGGCGACCTGAGCTCCACCTCTATGACCTCTACCTCTACCTCTAGCACCTCTACCCCCACCTCTAGCTGGCCGGGCTGGCAGTGGAATACCTGGTGCTGCACCATGGCACGAGAACCCTGATGCTGAGGGCCTCCTAGTGCATGAGAGCAATACCTAGCAATGTGCCTCGTGTCACCACAAGTATAACAAGCTCTCGACTGCTGGGGCTGACAATCCTGGAAACTCTGAAGAGGTGGTGCAATGATAGGTGCTGGTGGGGCACTGAAAGACTGTTGGTCAGAGTACTGCATCTGGGGACCATGACTACCTGAAGCAACATGTGAAACCTGAAGAGCTGACTGAAAGGGCCTAGGAGGATGGCCTCTACCATGTGAATCTCTACCTTCAGACGAGGTACCACTGAATCGACCTGAATGAAAAGGCCTCTTGTCTGCCCTATGACCACCTCCTTATGATAATACCATCTCAATCCTCCGGGCCGCATTTGCCGCCTCTTGGAAGAATATCTCGCTCCTAGTGTCTCTAGCCATCTGGAGACGAATCGGCTGAATGAGTCAATCAATAAACTGCCTCACTCTCTCCCTCTCAGTGGGGAGTATAAGACTGGCATGGCGAGCCAAATCTATGAATCTGGTCTCATACTAGTTGACATTTATGGATCCCTGATGAAGACGCTCGAACTGCCTCTGATAGGCCTCTCGCTGGGTAATGGGGAGAAACTTCTCCAGAAACAACACTAAAAACTGCTCCCAAGTCAAGGCTGGTGACCCGGCTGGCCTAGCTAAGCAATAATCCCTCCACCAAGTCTTGGCGGATCCAGACAAGTGAAATGTAGCAAAGTCAACCCCATTGGTCTCAACAATCCTCATGTTTCGAAAAACCTCGTGGCAACTGTTAAGGTAGTCCTGGGGATCCTCGGTAGATGCACTGCTAAATGTAGAAGTGAAGAGCTTGGTGAACCTGTCCAGCCTCCACAAAGCATCAGTAGACATGGCTGCGCCGTTGCTGGTTTGGGCTATCACACCCGGTTGTACTGCTCCAAGTGGCTGAGCCACTAGACTCTGAATCTGAGGAGCGACCAGCTCCGGAGTGCGAGTAACAAGAGTCTGGGCCCCTCCTCCAGCCTGAGAGATGGCTGGTGCTACCGAAAGTAAACTTACTCGGGTGACACTCTCCATAAGGCCTACCAACCGGATGAGAGCATCCTAAAGAACTAGGGTAGCAATAAACCCCTCTGGGACCTGAGCTGGGTCCACTGGAACTGCTGGGGTCGGAACCTCCTCGTCAAAACCAACCTGAGGCTCCACCAATGGTGCTGCTGCTTGGGGCTGATCTCTGCCCTTAACTCGGCCTCTAGCATGGCCTCGGCCTCACCCTCTGCCCCTAATGGGAACTGCCTGGGGCTCGGACTGCTGATCAGTAGATAAGGAAGTGCGTGTTCTCGCCATTTGTGAAAGAACATAGTAAAAATTCAATTAGCATTGAGAAATAGAACCGCATGACAAGAAAGAACAAATGTGAAGTTTTTCCTAACTCTGTAGACTCTAGGGGATAAATTCAGACGTCTCCGTACCGATCCCTCAGACTCTACTAAGCTTGTTTGTGAACTGTGAGACCCATGTAACCCAGAGCTCTGATACCAACTTGTCACGACCCAAAATTCCCACCCTTGGGGGTCGTGATGGCGCCTACTCATAGAAGCTAGGCGAGACATAAACCTTTAAAAATCATTAACTCTTTTCGTTTATACGTATTTAAGCAATTAACTTAATAATCGATTAACAATTAAATAATAGCGGAAAATAAACTTTTAGCGGAAGTCTTAGATAAATAGGAAATCCAAAGTTGTGCAATAGCCAATACATGTCTCTACCCAGCACCTAGTGTCACAGTATCACAGACAATCTAAGAATGCTAAATACAAAGTCTAAAAATAAAGAAACAAAACTCTGTCTCGGGTACAAAGGAAACATGGCATAAAACAGATAAAGGAGACGCCGGGCCTGCGAACGCAAGCAAGACTACCTCGGGATCTCGTGGATTGAAGGCCTGCTTCCAAACTACTGTTGTGCGCCATATGCTGCTCCGGTATCTGTGGAAAAAAGCACAGAGTTTAGTATCATCAAAACCGACCCTATGTGCTGGTAAGTGTCTGGCCTAACTCTGGCGAGGTAGTGACGAGGCTAGGACCAGACTCCAGATAAACATGTGCAGTTATATGCATATACAGTAGAAAATAAACAAGAATAAACATTTTAATTGGAAGGGAACATGCTTCGGGGATAACAGATAGTACATAACTTCAAAAGAATAATAATGGAAAAATCAACAATTTAACTCTAGAACGGATATGGAAAATGAAAGCATATTTCGCTGTCAGTACACATCTTGTTGCAGGCGTGCAACCCGATCCCATTTCTCATATTTCTGTGGTAGGCGTGCCACCCGCTCCCATTTTATCAAATCTCGTGGTAGGCGTACCACCTGCTCCTATTTCATCAATAACTTGTGGTAGGTGTACCACCCGCTCCCATTTCATCAATAACTTGTGGTAGGCACACCACCCATTCTCTTTTTATTAATAACTTATGGTAGGCCACCCGCTCCCTTTTTCATTCCAACACAAATTCACAACAAAAATCCCGGCAAGGGAACAAAACAATATAGAAATTTCCCGGTAAGGGAACATCCAGCTATAACCAATTCCTTAGGCATAAATAAAGTCCATGAGGTTAAACTAATCTTTACTCAATATCAAGAATCATCAATTAAACATCCGAAGTGTCATTTAAGAACATAACAATAATCAACTTAGGGCTCATGGTTATGCTCGACACCAACGTATAGATACTCGTCACCATGCCTATACGTCGTACTCAATCAAAAAGCAAATAGCAAATATGACTCAACTTCTAATCCCTCAAGCTAGGGTTAGACCGAACACTCACCTCGATGCCTCGAACACGATTCAAATCTCAACTATAGCTTTTCCCCTCGATTCCACCGCCAATTTGCTCGTATCTAATCACAAATTACTTAATTACATCAATAAGTGCTAAATGAATCAACTCCAATGCATAAAAATGAGTTTTCCAAAGTTTTACCCAAAAAATCAAAAATCGCCCCGACCCACATGGTCAAAACCCGAGGTTCGAACCAAAACCCGATTACCCATTCCTCCACAAATCCAAATATATAATTTATTTTGAAACCGGACCCTAAATTGAGGTCCAAATCCCCAATTTTTGAAAAAACCTAGGTTCTACCCAAAACACCCAATTTCACCCATAAAAATCATTGATTTTAAGTTGAAAACATATTAAATGATGTTAATGATTGAAAAAAATGAGTAAAAACTAACTTACAATTGATATGGAAGAAGACTTGTTATTGAAAAATCGCCCAAAGAAGTTTGTGTTTTGAAAGAATGTTAAAAATTGCTCAAAAATTGACTAAGTATAAAAAAATGCAGATTGCAGATATGGAAATTGCGAACAGGTGTTCGAAATTGCGAACCCCGGCCTGACATGGGAATTGTGAAATGAAGTTCGCATTTGCGAACAATGAACAAAAATGAGGGCTTCGCATTTGCGACAAAAGATGTCGCATTTGCGAAATACCCAGTTCCGCATTTGCGAACCATTGGTCGCATTTGCGAACACATCACAAATTTTCCCTTCCTCGCATTTGCAATGTTAGGCTCGCATTTGCGAGCTTGCATTTGTGAAGCCTACTTCGCTAATGCGAAAACTGCATAGCAAGCATACCAGAAAATTTTCAAAGTTCAAAAATGCACCCGTGGCCCATCCAAAACTCACCCGAGCCCTTGAGTTTCCAAACCAAATATGCACACAACCTTAAAAATATCCTACGGACTTATTCGCGCGATCAAATTGCCAAAATAATATCATAAATATCGAATTAAACCTCAAAATTCAAGAATTCTTTCAAACTTCATAAAACATTAAATTTTTCAATTTAGGTCCGAATCACGTCAAACAACGTCCGTTTTCAACCAAATTTTCCAGGACTGACTTAAAGCATATATAAGACCTGTACCGGGTGCCGGAACCAAAATACGGGCCAATTACCAACACGTTCTAATCAAATATCATTTTAATTTTCCTTAACAATTTCAAAAAAATAATTTCTCTTAAAAATTTATTTCTCGGGCTCGGGACCTCGGAATTCGATTCCGGGCATACGCCCGAGTCCCATATTTTCCTACGGACATTTCGGGACCGTCAAATCATGGGTCTGGGTTTATTTACCTAAAATATTGACCAAAGTTAAATTTATTTATTTTAACATAAAAAATTAGCTTTTTTCATATTTAAGCTTTCTGGCCATGTGCTCGAACTGCGCACGCAAATCAAAGCGACTCTAAATGAGGTTTTCAAGGCCTTGGAGACACATAATTCAATTAAAATAGGTGATGACCCTTTGGGTCGTCACAACTATACCGTATTTTTGTATACAATTTGTATCAATCGTAATTTTTTGTGGTTGAATTGAGAACTGCGAACAGAGAAAGCGGAGAAGTGAATGGAAGAACTGCGAATAGATGTTGCTCTTGTTTTCGCTAATTTTTTTGTTGAATCGTGAATGGAAGAACACAGATTAATGGGTAATAATTTTTGTTCGTTGAGTTAAATTAGGAGAATATCAGGTGATTTGATTTGCTTTCCGTTTTTTAACTAGTACAACCTTCTAGATTTTACGCAAATACGTTACTGTATTCACGATAAGGCCACGTGAATACAGTCAAATACATGTCAACCTTAGCTGGAATTCCCTTTTTAGCGCCTATTTTTGCTATTGTATTAATGAATACAATAACTTAAATACATCAAATACATTGTATAACCACATAAAAGGTATCACTTTAATTGGGCTAAAGTGATTAACCCACTTTATTAAGCCCAAGATGTCATCTTCCTAGCGGCCAAGTTTGGTGCCACGTGGCGCACCAAGTCAAATAGAAGAGCCAATAGGATTGTGCCACGTATTAAAAAGACAAGGCATGCCAAGTCAAATTAAAGGGCCAATAAAATCACGCCACGCGTGCAAGAGAATGTTCTGGCCAATCAAATGCGGCCATGTCATATTTCAATTTGATTGGTCGGAAATAGTTTGTTCTTATCATAACTGTTCCCTTCCACAACTATAAATAGGGGTCTTCATAACCCAGAAAAGACACCAGAAGTTATAACAAGAAGCAAGAGAGAGCTCGTGGATCAAACGCCGCAAATTTCTCTACAAGTTTCAAGCTTCAAGCAATCAAGTTCAAGCTTCAAGAAATCAAGTTCAAGTTCAAGAACGAAGAGCAAATCAAGTTCAAGCTCAAGAATGAAGAACGAATCAAGGTCAAGTTCAAGCAATTAAGCTAAAGCTCAAGAACAAGATCACCGTTCGTGGCGACAACTACATATTCAAGATCAAGCTCAAAGGCCCTTGAATTTATTGACTATTGAAAAGAAGAATCGGAGGATTCATAGAGATTGTAACACTCAAATATTCGAAATAAAATACTACGATTGTTGCGGTATTTTTTTCTTGATTAAATATTTTTGATGCAAATTTATTGTCTACACTAAGTATATGAACATTTTTTTGTAATTTTTAATTTATTTTTTTTCAAATAAAACCTATTATAAGAAATATAAAAATTTAAAATATCAACATTAGACCTAAAAGAAATATTTACATTAAAATAGTATAGAATTAGGGTGTAATAAAAAATTAGTTGTTCACATATATTGTATTCATACGTGGTGGCACCCGCAACCTTCGAATCCTAGATTTGCGCCGGTTGTAGGACTACTTAATTGCTCTGTATTAGTTACCTTCGTCCTTGTATTTCCTTGCTCTTGGACAGTTGGCTCCAGGATTCTATGAGCTTTCCGTAGAATATTTACTGCTAGTTTTGCTACCCCTGCCACCTCTATTTTGATGTATTTTTCCCCCCTGCTTTTGTCCTTGCCCCTTCTTGTTGTGTTGCAATATTGGTCTATTCTCTTCCTCTTTGCAGAAATGCCCAAACTTGACACACTTGTTGGAAAACTGAGGCTTCCATTCATACTCCACTTGCTGATTACAAATCCTTCCTCTAGGGTCTATTATGGCAACCACCTTAGGCATTTCCAATGTAGCATCCATATCAACTTGTATAAGATATTCTCATTTACTTTCAAAAACCACTAGCAGTCTTACTGAGAGTTTTTGATCCCCAACAATTCGATCTGAGATAGCTAGGTTAGGCAAATTAACCCATATAGGCTTCGTTCTAGGGCATTCTTGATGGAAATCAAAATTTGGATTCAAAGCATGTGTTCGAAGTATAGCCGGCTCTAAGGTTATCACTTTGCCTTAGGCCAGAGGCGGATCCAGGATTTAAATTTTATGGGTTCAAACCTATTATATTTTTAAAGTTATGGGTTCATATCTATTATTTTTACAATTTTAATAAAGTTTTACATATAAATTTTTACTCCGCGTCAAAAGTTATGAGTTCAGTTGAACCCGTAGACGGTACACTGCATCCGCCTCTGCCTTAGGCCCCCAAATTTGGGATTGCCTCAAAGAAAATAAATTTTTCAAAGTTATAATTGATGAATTTTTACCTAACATTAACAATGTCTCAAGAAAGATTAAATATTTTTGCTATACTATCAATTGAAAAAGAACTATAGAGGAAATCTATTATAAAAAAAAATTACGTATTAATAACTTTGCATCTCAAAAAGTTAGGAAAGTAGATTTCAAATAAAAATATATATCATAATATTCTTTTAAGAATTTAGGCCTCACGTTAAACTTTGGCTTTTGGCCACTCGTGTACTTGAGCCGCTCCTAAGTATAGGATCCTAAATGGAGGATTTCATTCATGTAACGAATGTTTCATAATTTAGCTATGTAGAAACCCTCATCATGGAGATACAGCTCTGGACAGGGTCACTCCTTTCCAGTTATTAATCAGCAACGTAATTGTTAATAAACGTATAATTTGGAGTATCTCCTTTATTGTAAATTATGAAAGCATTACTCCAGTTCTGAGTCTATTCTTTGATTTCTTCTTCCTCCAATATAATCATAAGTTTACCATCAATTATCCGAGGGGGAATGAAATCAAGGGGCATACCATGTGTAGCAACACGTACGATTTTGTGTGAATAGCCCAGCCTTGGATTTCTCCTCGTTTATCTAGTCGCCGTGGTTCTGTTCCATTGGTGCAACCATCACTATATATAGTAGGTGGTTCATGCATATTCTCCATTTTCGCCTTCCATGTATTCTCCACTGCTGTGTTCAAATGAGATCCCGTTGATTCACCATGAACTATATCGGAACCCCATGGCTCATGGTCATTGAGATTAGAACTTTTCATTTTAACTTCAGAATAGTTTTCAGTTCGAATCTCCGATCTGTTTTCTAGTAGCTTTTACGTTTGTCCTCGACTCTCTTTGCCATGGAAATGGTTCACTGGTGCATGTTAGCAAGATGAGCTAAGAGTACGCCTCTAATCGACACGCTTTACTTATACTTCACGTATCTAATAGGTATCTTCCTTAGTTAAGATGTCCAAATAAAAATTATTACCAGCCTATGTACGAATTCAACCTTTAATAATATATAAATATTTTAGAACTTTAAATTAAACTACTTCAATTTTTATATTAGTAAATAGCCTTGTTAGAACCACATCCAACGTATTGTATTGCAATACATGACTAACGTTTTACTAACTTAGAATTGTCCCCAACCTTTTCCACAACCTCCTCCCTAGTCTTTCCACAATATAATCACGAAATTAAAATTATTGTGGTTATATAAAAGACACCCCTTATGAGGTCTCTTCTAATATTTCACTTAACCATAGACACCCCTTAACTTTCTAATTTAACCAAATTGTTAAAATTTTCATTGTTAATTTCTCCTTTTTAAGTGTTGGAGAATTTACAATTCCAGTGAGCCGTATATTTTTGTTAAAATTTTTTTGATTTAGTAAAATCAGTACGATGGACCACTTCCCCAAACAAAATATCAGATCTATTTGAGACAAGTTAAAAGGCTAACACAACTATGAAAAAAGGACTATCTCTCATGTGTCAGTGTTCTTCCTCGGTAGTCTCCTGAACCTCCCTACTATTTTCTCCCATAGCGTTTAGAGAAGTTTCGACATGCTCTTTCCCGGCAGTTATCTCAAGATTTAATATGTATTTCAACAATATAAGGAGGACTGGGAGATTCTTCTCAAGAATCGATATAAGTCCCTTTCTAGCTATTTGCCTTTGGGAGGTCAGTTCTTCTCTTATCAAAGCCCTAGCTTGTTTCTCCATGTCATCTTTTGCCTTCAAAATAGCTGATGCCAAATATGCATCTGAATTTTTTTGGGATTTCACAATTTCAGCATAGATACTATCCCATAGTATTTTCTGTCCGTACAACACCATGAAGATAGATATCTGAAAAGAAAAAAACAAATACATTAACCTGATATTTGATAAAATAATTGAATGTATGCTAGCCATTAAAACTAACCAAGACCGAGCACCATTTTTCAAGGTGATAGTAGTTTTTGCAGCCAGTGTATGGCTAGGGATGGGTTTCACTGGCTTCTTATATAGCAGGTCCTAAATTTCTCGTCTTTCTCTTATACGAATTTCTCAAAGCGAAGAACCGTGAAGTGATATTTACAGCTTTTTCAAATTTGTCAGCTAACTTATCCGGAAAATACTTCAAAATTGGGTTGTAAGGCATTGAAGTTCCTAGAGAAATATGGCTAGAAGTTGGGTCGTCGGAAATGTGGCCGGGAGTTGGAATGTTGGAACCATAACGGGGAATCAAAACCAACTCTAAGTTAAAATGAGATGCATATGCCTAATTAGCTGTGAAGAATTTTGAATTTTGTGATGAACACATAACTCTAATTAAATACACAAACTTGTAAGTTTAATAGCCAAAAAGAACAAAGGAAAAAAGAATTTTTATGAGCTGAATTTGCTCCCTTTTTTTCACTTTTTAAAATTTGATGAGCAAAGCTCATGTCTGTAGACCTCATCTATTAATCCAAATATCATGGATTATCTAATGCATAACCATGACTAAAATCTTTAACGATGCAACCCAATGATAAAAGCCAAATTGGACATTGATTGACCACGCACAAATTGATAAAAAGATAGCAACTTTTTATTTAATTGAGGTACACAAAAATTATGAGATGAGGTATGTGCACCGTTAAAAGATCAAATGCGCTTACACATGAAACTTAAACTCTTGCCAACACAAATAGAGTTGTCGAAGGTAAAAAAGCTGAGGAAACGTTGAGCAAGATCAACAGTCATACTAAAGAAAATGTAAACATAGTTGTGATATTATATTTTCCACTACATTGTTACAATAGCTACAAATTATTGTTGCAGTAGCTAAAAGTATCGTGTAAATAGCTAATAATAAGTGTTGCACAATCAAAAAGCGTTGCCATTGCCTCAACAATGTTGCAAAAAATGTTATTTGCAGCAGTTTGGGACCGTTCCATTTGCTAAGATAACTGTTGCAGCAAATAAGTTTATAGTGAACGTTCCAAACTGTTGCAACAGATATGCTCAACGGTATCCGTTGTAGGTAACCATTGCAGTAGCCTATTGGCATGCGAACTGCTGTGACGGACCCTAAACCGTTCAAATAGATCTACTGCAACAGTTTTGCTATCTATTGCCACCATTTTGACCTGTTGCCATGATTTATCGTGTGATGCTAGTTAAGATGCGTGCAAGTTGGCCTGGATACCACAATTATTAAATATTTTAATCAAATAATGAAGTTTAAAGTTTTATATGTTAGTGATGAAATGGTCCATTGTACATATGTCACGACCCAATTCCCATCCCCGATCGTGATGGCGCCTCTCATGAAGACAAGGCCAGTCAACTAACCCAACTCGTCTCTTTCAAATAGTTAAGCATAAATGAACAACAAAAATTTGACTTAATGATGTTTATTAACGAAATTACAACCCAACACAGCCCTAATCGGGGTGTCACAACTCACGAGCACCTATAAGAATGTAATTCCACTTTACAAGTCTAGAAATACACTGAACGGGAATAATGAATAACATAGAAAGACAGTGGTGCTGCGAACGATGGCAGTCACCTCGCTAAACCTCAACAACTCTGCCTCCACGCAGCTAATGCCCTCTACCGGGTGAATAAATACATGCAACTGCATGCGAGGTGCAGGGAGTAAAGTGAGTACTCCAACTCAGTGAGTAATAAAGGTAAATAGTAAGAAATCACGTAAAGCAACCAACATGCTGTATAGAAGCCGGGTACAATTCTCTGGGAAAATAGTGAAAACTGTAAAATCTTTAGAAATATCTTGACTAAGTTTAAATCTCTTTTGAAAATGATCCTTTCAACAGTCACAAAATGATTTCAAAACAGTCAGTGCTGATAAGCACAGAAAAATTCGCCCCTCGGGCATAATTACCACAGTATAACAGATAAAAAGATAAGTAAATATGCAAGATGAGCACATCAAAGTTCGCCCCTCGGGCAATTTCTCAAAACAGTACCGGCCCTCGGGCATGATTTATGTTCTTGGTCAATCATTGTTACTGACTGGTCAGTCATTGTTACCTGACCAAAACGCGTATTACAGTGCCATTGTTACCACTGGTCAGCCATTGTTACCTGACTGGTCAGTCATTATTTCCTGACTAAAATGCGTATTACAGTGCCATTGTTACCACTGTCAAAAATTTGTCCGCTTTAGATGGGTACCCGCGCTCACTGGGGGTGTACAGACTCCGGGAGGGGCCCCTTACGGCCCAAGCGCAATATCAAGCCACCTCGTGGCATATAAAACAAGGCCTGTAAGCCTTCTCACATCACACTCGAGGCCTGAAAGCCTCCTCACATAACACTCGATGCCTGAAAGCCTCCTCACAATACACTCGAGACCTGAAAGCCTCCTCACATATCACTCGAGGCCTGAAAGCCTCCTCACATCACGCTCAAGACCTAAAAGCCTCACTTAGTCTAGAAGAACATCATAAGCCCCTCGGGCATCAATAAAATAGTAGAGCTCAGCCCAAACAACAGTAGAAATATCATTCAAGTCTCAAATTTCAATTAAAATGGCTGAGTTGTAAAACAGTATAATCAATAGAACTGAGTTCAAGTAGTATACCAAATAGTGAGGAAAGAGTGATAAAAAAAATCCCTGAAGGGTTCACATAATTGGCACGAAGCCCAAATATGACAATCAAGCCAAATCATGATAATATCAAATAGGTTTCAGTCAAATACGCGGTAAAATCAACAATCGGGACGGACCAAGTCACAATCCCCAACGGTACTCTACCCCACGCTCCCTATCCAACGTGCAAGTCACCTCAATATAGCACTACGGTGTGTAAATCCGGGGTTTCAAACCCTCAGGATATCATTTACAATCATTACTCACCTCGAACCGATGAAATCTCTAGCTCGCGACGCCTTTGCCCCTCAAATCGGCCTCCACGCACATCGAATCTATCCAAAATCAGAGCGAGTACATCACAATAGACTAAGGGAACATAACCCAATCGAAAAGAATCGAAAAACATCGAAAATCACGAAATTGCAAAACCCGAGACCCGGGCCCACTTCTCGAAAATTAGAAAATTTAACATCAACAGATTCCTTATCTTCTCACGAGTTCGTACATACCAAAAGTTCTCAAATCCGACCTCAAATGGTCCTTCAAATCCCCAAATTAAGTTTCAAAATTCCAAGCCCTAGTTCTTCAATTTTTGGCTTAATTTCCATGAATTTCAAGGATAATTCCACAATATAATCGTGTTTTTAACTCATAAAACTTACCTCTAGACAATCTCCTTCAAATGCTCCCAAGTAGCTATTACAATGCTAAAAAATGGTGAAAAATGGGTTTGGGTTCACGGATGAATGTTTTTAACATTCTGCTGGGATCACTGTAGCTTACTCTATGCGATCGCATCCTAACCTCTGCGATCGCAGAGCAAAATATTTCCAATCCCTCAAAATACCATATGAGATTGCGACAAACCTCCTGCGATAGCAATTCATCAGCACTTAACACTGTACAAACACAACCCTCGGTATGCAATCACATTGAACAATCAAACATCTCCTCAAAATCCTTCTATGCGATCGCAAGACCTCTTATGCGACCGCAGAGAACAAAAAAATCCTGCAACTCTGAACCTGCAATTTTCTGCTATCTTTTAAGGCATAAAGTGGTCCGATTGACCACCCGAAACTCACCCGAGGCCCTCGGGACCTCAACCAAACATGCCAACATATCCCATAACATCATTCAAACTCGCTCCAATTATCAAAACACCTCAAACAATATCAAATTACTCAAAACTCATCGAATTCAAGCCTAAGTTCTTTAAAAACTTCCGAAATAAGCATTCGATCAAAAACCCAACCAAACCACGTCCGAATGGCCTGAAATTTTGCATACATATCCCAAATCACCTAACGAAGCTACAGCAATTCTCGGAATTCCATTCTGACTCTCGGATCAAAATCTCACCTATCAACCGGAAATCGCCAAAATACCAACTTCGCTAATTCAAGCCTAATTCTACACCGGACCTCCAAAATTACTTCCGGTCACAATCCTAAGTCACAAATCATCCCCCAAAGGCAATCGAATCGTTGGAATTCACATCCGAGCCCTCTATCTCTTAAGTCAACGTCCAGTTGACTTTTCCAACTTAAGCCTTCTTAAAAGAGACTAAGTGTTTCATTTCTTATCAAAACCACTTCAAACCAACTCGATCACATAAGATACGGATAATGAAGCATAAAGAAGCTAAAAATGGGGAAAATAGAGCGGTAACTCATGAGACAACGGGTCGGGAAGTCACATCCCCCCCAACTTAAACAAATGCTTGTCCTCGAGCATACCCATAGTTGTTCTAGAAGCCAACCAATGGCTGAATAACTTTACCATGCATATACCCGGGGGTGATCCCACGTCACCCTATCTCATATAGGTCCGACAACACCTTTTGACTAAAATTACACAATCAAATCTAGCCCATAAACCATAGAACCACACTTTCACTTCTGAAACCATACACAAGATCAGAACCTCACATATCTATTTAGGATAAGCCCGAACCAGCTGTAATAACCCATGCCTGCAATCTCAGGTGCAATTATATGATATACCACATAACTCAAACGCTCGAAACGATAACTTCTATTCACAACAGCTGTACACAACACCCGAATACCGATAGAAACCTCTTATCAACTAAGGTCTTATTCCATATTTTTACATACTGCCAATGATAAAGAAACACGCAATAAATCATCACCATTTCTTAGATCAACCATTCATGAAGCCACTTCCCTTTTGGCTAATACCATAACAGATTCAGAACCGAACCCCCATATTATCTTTCCAACAAGCTGAAGTCAAATCCGTTCATATTCATTTGTGACCCCAACGATTACCTCGAATCCAACACACCACTCTGGTGATATGACACCTCAATACAGGCCTAAGCCATAACTTGCATAATACGCGCACCAATAAGAAACGGTCTAAACATACTCAGATCATGGAAAATGACTCAAACGAAAGAGCTGTACCTCAAGCTCATCAGTACCATCACAACACAAGGCTAAGACCCCATCTTACATCATAGAAATAGAACACCTGAATCTACCCCGAAAGGTCATATCTCCACGTGGCCTCGCTACAATGCGCGATCATATCCAAACACTGTTACACATGAAACACCTCAAGGCACTATGCTCAAAATCGATAGCCAAGCACAATTTGATGTCTGGAACCCAAGAAAATTATTACACCCATGGTAAAACAAATAACTTACGCCACGCAAACCTGATAGAACATAATCGGTACATCAACCACCGAGCAACACCCAATTACTCTTCCCGCTCGACTTCCACTATGAATCCCCAATAGAACCGCAACACATGTGTCCATAACCAATGAATCATAACTTCTCGCAGCACAATAACATCTCATAGATCTTCCCAGATCACTAACAAGCTTACTAACAATCGAATCAACCTATCCCTCAACAATAAAATTTCGGGGTCAACCAAGCCGACTCAAGCTAGAACACGCATCCGCATTGTCTTGCAAACGAACTCATCATCAAGAAAGCCTGAAGCTGCTCCTTCCACTACTACAGCTCCTGCCGGAGCCATACGATACGGTGTCTGGCATCAAATCAATACCAAAATCCACAACCTTGTCTGAAGATATGTCCGGCCACAAAAATACATCCGAAAAGTCCCTCAACTCTGGAACTGAATCAATGGTAGAAACCTATGCACTGACATCCATCACGAAGGCCCAATTAAGAAAAGCAGTCCTCCCCAGCCATCCGATGGTCTTTGAAATACAAACCACTCTGCTAGAACATAATCGGATGCACCTCGCCACTCAACCCGTGGCATTTCCGGCATAGCCCGTAGCGCAATAGTTCAAAATCACCTAACACTAAGACAACCATTCTGAATTTCAACATCACATCCAAAATATAACATACCAGCAAATAAAGATCCACTCGAGCCCCCAAATCCTGATTGTCGCTAAACGGTGCCGAATATACACGATCCACAACCACAACATAGCATGTACATGATAACTTCCAGTCTCCCACTCCATATAGCACACGAATCATCATACCTGATCCCAATTTTGCCATCCGAATGCATACCACACCTTAAATACCCTGTCACTCCACGATAGATACTTTAAAATTTCCTATGCCACCAAGCAAACCTGAATACCACCAGTCGACCCAACAAGAAAGTGCCGCAATACTATCGAAGTATCATCAGTTTAATCACATTTCCCTTTTCCGAGACAATTACTCTCGTCAAATCACTTCCAATTAGCAGTACCATTTCCTTGATTGCCTGAGGCTACTCGTTGCCTAAGAATTTTATGAACTTCTTTTCAGAACTGAACTGTAACTCATCTAGCCAAGAACTTCCATTGATCCCATTCGGAAGAAAATCATTACACATCCCATGCTCCGCATGCCCATAGAAAATATACATCTCCAAACCACAGTAAAACCCAATGAGAACCCTCTCCCAATTCCATTTGCACAAGCTAAACTGCCAGGACTGAATCCTTTTATCCAAACCAAGCTAAGCAAGCTATCAGAACTCAAGAGCTTTGCTGCAAAATACCTGTAAGAGCTCATTACCTCGAACATATACAAAGAAATTAATCATATCCTTACCATACCGATTCGGTCTACTATCAAGCTATTCCATCTATCTAATTTCCTTTCTGATTCATCATCCACTTGATATTCCCTCTTGTTGTAGCACCACGATGCCTCAACCCGGGCTTACCATACGAGACCCAAGCATAAGACCACACTGTCTAAGACCCATGAGCCCCTGAATACTCTCTCAAATATTCCTAGAAATACCATATTCCCAAAATAATCTACTCTGAAGAACTTCATGCGAATCTAAATCCGTTACCTTTACTTTCCAGGTACTGATACATAGAATCCCATAATTAACATGAAAATACCACAAATCTAAACCTCTTCCAATGAAAACACAGTTTCTATCTACACATGCAACTTTAAAATACCCGATTGTTTCTTGCAGAATCTTGAACACATTAGAACCATTCTTGAGAGTCATTCACTTTTATTCAACTACAAATTTCCTGACCCAACGAATAGAAATACCTGTGCCTCATTAGCACTCTAACACCGCAGGATATGACCTCATCCCAATACCAACAAAAATCTTCCTCCTCCATGTACCGAGCATCCTTTACCAATAACAGCTTAAGACATCTTGTGATTCTCACACATCTACGAAGCACCATATAACCCTTGTCAGAATTTTCCTTTACTCTAGTCATAGCTAACTCACCCGCACGCCCCAACTGAAGCCAACATAGCACCCTACCGTGCAATCAACTGCTCACAACAGACTCCCCCACTTGGCTCGAAGCCATGGATCGAGATACACTCAATAACTCTTACACTTTTTACTCTATTGATGCCACAATATCATAGTGAGATTAAACTCAAATCATTTACAAGTTTGTGAAAACACAGATCATCTAGTACTGAAAATCTTCCGCAAATCTCGCATTCAACCCCGCAATAGTGAAGCCCATTCTCTCAAGCAATCCAAAATTTCAAATTTCAACACGTACCCTTGAATTACACATGAGACCTTCTAACATACACATAAGGATCATACCACTTAAGAACACTCCGCAGGAGATAACCCACCTGCTTCGCCCCAATTTAACATTTCTGCATAACTTCCACCGTTATACACATTACACAGCCACTTAATCTTCCTGAGTCTGAACTCATACCGCCACATGAAATGCACATCACTCCCCAACTAAGAGACACGAAATGATCCTTCACGCGCCCATAATTCGGGCTACACATCAAATCACAATAGGAATTGAACACTTAACAGTTCATCTATTATTCAACAGACTTTATCGTCACTACCAAGTCCTATAGATACATCTCGCAATACCAACATACTCATCATATGGATATCCAACTGCCATTCCCGCTAATAGAGACAATCGCTAACATATAAGTTCAAAATACTTGCTCACACAATCAACACCTCGGTGCTAAAATTTGTCCGCTTTAGATGGGTATCCGCGCTCATTGGGGGTGTACAGACTCCGGGAGGGGACCCTTACGGCCCAAGCCAATATCAAGCCACCTCGTGGCATATAAAACAAGGCCTGAAAGTCTTCTCACATCACACTCGAGGCCTGAAAGCCTCCTCACATAACACTCGAGGCCTGAAAGCCTCCTCACAATATACTCGAGACCTGAAAGCCTCCTCACATATCACTCGAGGCCTGAAAGCCTCCTCACATCACGCTCAAGGCCTGAAAGCCTCCTCACATCACGCTCAAGGCCTGAAAGCCTCACTCAGTCCAGAAGAACATCATAAGCCCCTCGAGCATAAATAAAATAGTAGAGCTCAACCCAAACAACAGTAGAAATATCATTTAAGTCTCAAAATTCAATTAAAAAAGCTGAGTTGTAAAACAGTATAATCAACAAAAATGACTTCAAGTAATATACCAAATAGTGAAGAAAGAGTGATAAAAAAAATCCCCGAAGGTTTCAAATAATTAGCACGAAGCCCAAATATGAAAATCAACCCAAATCATGATAATATCAAATAGGTTTCAGTCAAATACGCGGTAAAATCAACAATCGGGACGGACCAAGTCACAAGCCCCAACGGTGCTCTACCCCATGCTCGCTATCCGACGTGCAAGTCACCTCAATATAGCACTACGGTGTGCAAATCCGGGGTTTCAAACCCTCAGGATATCATTTACAATCATTACTCACCTCGAACCGGTGAAATCTCTATCTCGCGACGCCTTTGTCCCTCAAATCGGCCTCCACGCACGTTGAATCTATCCAAAATCAGAGCGAATACATCACAATAGGCAAAGGGAACATAACCCAATCGAAAAGAATCGAAAAACATCAAAAATCACGAAGTTGCAAAACCCGAGCCCCGCGCCCACTTCTCGAAAATCAGAAAATTTAACATCAACAAATTCCTTATCTCCTCACGAGTTCGTACATACCAAAAGTTCTCAAATCCGACCTCAAATGGTCCTTCAAATCCCCAAATTAAGTTTCAAAATTCCAAGCCCTAGTTCTTCAATTTTTGGCTTAATTTCCATGAATTTCAAGGATAATTCCACAATATAATCTTGTTTTTAACTCATAAAACTTACCTTTAGTCAATCTCCTTCAAATGCTCCCAAGTAGCTCTTACAATGCTAAAAAATGGTAAAAAATGGGTTTGGGTTCGCGGATGAATATTTTTAACATTCTGCTCGGATCACTGTAGCTTACTCTATGCGATCGCAGAGCAAAATATTTCCAGTCCCTCAAAATACCCTATGAGATTGCGACAAACCTCCTGCGATAGCAATTCATCAGCACTTAACACTGTACGAACGCAACCCTCGGTATGCAATCGCATTGAACAATCAAACAATTCCTCAAAATCCTTCTATGCAATCGCAAGACCTCTTATGCGACCGCAGAGAACAAAAAATTCTGCAACTCTGAACCTGCAATTTTTTGCTATCTTTTAAGGCATAAAGTGGTCCGATTGACCACGGAAACTCATCCGAGGCCCTCGGGACCTCAACCAAACATGCCAACATATCCCATAACATCATTCAAACTTGCTCCAATCATCAAAACACCTCAAACAACATCAAATTACTCAAAACTCATCGAATTTAAGCCTAAGTTCTTTAAAAACTTCCGAAATACGGATTCGATCAAAACCTCAACCAAACCACGTCCGAATGACCTGAAATTTTGCACACATGTCCCAAATCACCCAACGAAGCTACAACAACTATCGGAATTCCATTCCGACTCTCGGATCTAAATCTCACCTATCAACCGGAAATCGCCAAAATACTAACTTCACCAATTCAAGCCTAATTCTACACCAGACCTCCAAAATTATTTCTGGTCACACTCCTAAGTCACAAATTATCTCCCGAAGCTAACCGAATCGTCGGAATTCACATTCGAGCTCTCTAACTCATAAGTCAACGTCCGGTTGACTTTTCTAACTTAAGCCTTCTTAAAAGAGACTAAGTGTCTCATTTCTTATCAAAACCACTTCAAACCAAATCGATCACATAAGATACGGATAATGAAGCATAAAGAAGCTGAATATGGGGAAAATAGAACGGTAACTCATTAGACGACGGGTCGGATCGTCACAACATACAAAATGATAGTACATGATTTCACCCCACTTGAACATCTTATTATTATTCTCAAAATTCATCAAGGTATAGCATAATGAGAGTTTTTATACATTAAGCATAAATGGGGCCACAACAAACAAATCATTCGGGATATTTCATCAATTTTGACTCCTCAATATAAAAGCTCTATTGTTTCTCATCATCAAATCCATGCAAGTCTGCAAAACATAATGCGTTAAATACTCGGACCAACTAAATTTTTTTATTTTTTAATCTCACTATTACATGTGATTATGAGATTTATTCACATGTTAAACAGTCATTTAATGTCACGTGACAAGAAATACTTACAAGGCAACATTATGCATAAGAGGGATATAGTCAAATACTACTTAAAAAGGAAATGTGGAACATCATGGTAATCCGTATAAGATACATGATATTAATTGTTACCTATCATGACATGCCTTTTAAACATGGTTAAAAATTAGGGATTATGAAATTAAATCAACTTTAGTAAATAAACAGATGGCTAAAGATATCACTTAAGTTCAACAAATGTTATGTCAACCAAAAATAGATAACAAAACACATATTTCTCTCATTTATATCTATCTACTAGTATTAGTACCCGTACGATGTGCGGATAATATTATGATCCTGCTAAATTTAATAAATTAAAAAGAACAAATCATATGAACTACTGACATAAACTTAAATATTATTACCCATATATAGCCGGGGAACAAACAAACAAAAATACAATATGATTCAAAAATAAATACTCATTCCCTTTCAATTTACATAAATATTTTTTTTATTAGTCTGTTCCAAAAGAATGATACATTTCTGTATTTGGAAATAATTTAACTTTAAATTTTTTATTTTACCCATTTTACATTCAATGAGAAGTTCTTACACTCATGCAAATATCATGGCCCCACAAAGCTATTCGGATCATACGTTTCAAAAGTTTTCTTTTTCGTTCTTAAATTTCATGCCAAGTCAAACTATCTCTATATTTAAATTGAGTGAAGTCATACTATATAGAGGAATAACAAATAAAAATATATTTAGTAATATCTTAATTTAAATTATAAAAATATATTATATTATTATCTCAACATAATAAATTCTCACATCATCATCAACTTCTACCAACCTAAAATTACACAGTGATAAATTAATATATACAATATGATAATTTATCCACAACCAATATATTCTAACTTTAGGAGTTACCAACTTATAAAACAGCTAGAGCATAATTTGCTCAATAATTTTGCTAGTCACCTCAATTTTAACCACACAATTAAAGTCATATTATTTTTAACAATTTAAATGATATATTTGAGATATAGTTAAGATTACTATATTATACTTAAATAAATATTAACCTACTTTAAATGTTTTTATTCTACCATACACATGTACTAATTGATCGACCCCATCGGTTGCTCGATCAATTGGCTCATACAATTTGAGAGAACATAAATATCAACAACGCACTAAAAAGTCACTGTCCATACTTGAGTCATTAGAGAAAAATATATCCTCCCTTCTTATATATTTTAGCATAGCAACTGCTAGCACTAATAGTAAAATTAAAAAAAATATATGTATTGCTCCCAAACAATTGAGATATAAAATAAATTATAAAATATTGAATGATTAAATTTACCGTAAGGCAATACAGTTGACATTTGTTTAGCCAGTGTCTGAGTCGATTCATAGTTAAATATTATCTCTAAGGTAGTTACGAAAGTTAGTTTTTAATCCAACAACTTGGTAATTATGATTATAGGTTTGAACTTAGATTTTTTAGTCTTATTTTTAGTAAGAGACACATTTTTGTTTTTTCTATTATTTTTGTTGTGAACTCAAATTTCGAAAAACTCTCTCATTATGTAGAAAAATTCGCTTCACTCGTTGAGCCTCCCGTTTGAATTGGAACATTTATGTGTCGATTAGCTTTCCTAATTAATTAATCAATCAATCAATTCAAATTTAACTTTTTTTCCATCCAAATTCAAAAGAATCTTATTTACTACTCTTTCTATCTAAATTTTAATAAATATCTTGTCTTTCAATTTAAATTAAATACTATAACAAATATTATCATAATTTGCCAATTGGCTTTATATTAGCTTGCAACTTGTGAACTCAAATTTCGAAAAACTCTCTCATTATGTAGAAAAATTCACTTCACTTGTTGAGCCTCCCATTTGAATTGGAACATTTATTTGTCGATTAGCTTTCCTAATTAATTAATCAATCAATTCAAATTCAACTTTTTTTCCATCCAAATTCAAAAGAATCTTATTTACTACTCTTTCTATCTAAATTTTAATAAATATCTTGTCTTTCAATTTAAATTAAATACTATAACAAATATTATCATAATTTGCCAATTGGCTTTATATTAGCTTGCAACTTGTGAACTCAAATTTCGAAAAACTCTCTCATTATGTAGAAAAATTCACTTCACTTGTTGAGCCTCCCATTTGAATTGGAACATTTATTTGTCGATTAGCTTTCCTAATTAATTAATCAATCAATTCAAATTCAACTTTTTTTCCATCCAAATTCAAAAGAATCTTATTTACTACTCTTTCTATCTAAATTTTAATAAATATCTTGTCTTTCAATTTAAATTAAATACTATAACAAATATTATCATAATTTGCCAATTGGCTTTATATTAGCTTGTCACTTGGCTTAACCATAATACACACTTGCTATATTGCCATGTGACTTTTAATAGCTTATCGCGTTACATAATGTCCTTATTCATTGCTCTACTTTTAGTATAATACATTGAATATAATTTTGTATTACCCTAAAATTTAATTTAACTTTGTTCTTTTGTTCCGTAGCTCCAATTGTTTTATTTAAATTTATCGATAATATTATTTTTCCTATTTAATTATTTTATTAAACAAATTTAAAGTGTAGACTGTAGACCCTTCACATTACTTCCATTCTCCTCTATATACATTATTTTCTATCATATCATATTTAAATATTTTTTATATTTCATGTTGTATCAATAATATAAATATTATCGTATTATATTTCTAATTCTTTTGAAAATATGCCAAAGTTTAAATGAAGAAGTTCTTTTATTATTTTCCATAAATCTACACTTTTAGTAATTATTATTTAGTATTACATGCAATAAGCAAATAATTTTTTTCCTTTTTTTTATTATAGAGTTTTGACTTTAATTTTTTTTTATAACTTAAGTACATGAAAATTTGTATTTCATATTTATATTGTTAATTTGTTGCTTGGCGTTATTTCATTGTAAATGTTTTAAATTTTAGGTGTATAAATTACGTTTTCAATTGCGTGATATTATCCATATAATATATTTTTTCTTGTAATAATTCAAAAAGAATATCAAATTTAAATGTTTAACCCTTCTGTATATCTACAATTATATTATTTGTTTACAAAAAAAAATTAATTTTTTGTTCTTTGCCTATTGTTACGGTGTTACCCATTACTTAATATGGTAATATTATTACTTAACTTTTTATTAGCTTGTCACCTATTTTATATCCATACCTGCTACTTCTATTATAATATATTATAATGAATATGGTTTTTCTTTCTCTTAAAATAATCTTTCGATTATTTATCTGCTTTATTTTATCAATTAAATTAATTCAAAGTATAAATTCTCTCGCGCTATCTTTATTCCCCTCTTTCTAAATTATTTTACCTACTAAGTATGATATTTTATTTAATTTTTTCATTTAATTTTTTATTCAATAGTAGAAAAAAATATGAGTGCATATGATCAAACTATATAGTACTTCACCAAAAATATTATAGTATTTTTATTATTAAACTTCTAATAATTATTATTTTTAATTGAAGCTTGTAGCCTTTAAAAAAATTATTTTTATTGTATAACTATTTAAAATTCAGAAAACTTAGTCTAAAATAAATACTTTGGATTATCCATATGAAATAATTAAATTATTATAAATTATTCTTCAAATCATTAAAAAGTATTGAATTTTAAAATAAATTAAATTTGTACATTAGATTACGGTAGGACATATTCTTCTTAGTCGATATTAAAAAAAGGATCCAAATACCATTGATACCAACATTCTTTACTTTCCAAATAAAAAATTTCAGTTAGAAAATATTAGTTACAGTGATTGAAATTTATTTTTAAAAGAATTCTTATTTTAGTTTATTTTAATAAATTAATGGAATTCCATATATAGTTCTTAAGTGATATTTCCTTATTTGACAATTTCTCACAAACTCTTTAAGATTGCCAAGTGGCTTTATAGTAGCTTGCCACCTGGCTTAACTACAATACAAACTTTTTTCTTTAATATATATATAGATATAGATATAGATTATTAAAAAGAAAAAAGTCAGCCTTGAAAATTTGACAAGTGTAGCGTCAAGAAAATGCCATGTGGCAGTTTAAAGACAATATGAGTTAAGTTAGGTAAAGTTAGTTTAGTTTTTGAATTTAAATTTCAAAATAAGAAAATAAATTATATTCTGAAACCCACACATAATATAACTCCTCCTTGCGCGTATTTGACCTAAAAAACTATACAAAGCTGCTGGAACTGTCGGGAAGTTTAAGGCAGGATCGCTGGGAACGTGGACTCTAACGTAGGATTTTAAAATATAATGGAATATCACTTCATTTTCTCTCTGAATTCTCAAAGTAGTCTGCTTTACATGCCAAACTTGAACTTCTTATGTTAGTAATTTCTAAATTTCTGTTGAAGTGGAGTATGCACTCAACTTGTTTTTGATGGTATGCAAAACTTGAACTTCTTCTGTTGGTAATTTCTTAGGTGTTAGTTTTGGATTTTTTTGAATAATTTCTTGAGTGATTGTACCTGATTGCAAGGTATCAAAATTTCTTCTATAAAATTAAGTCTCTTAATTTGTGCTATATTGTTATTTATTTCTGTAAGAATAACTTTATCTATAGATACAATTCCAAAAAGGTAGACATGAACAAGGAAAGATGAGGATGGATGATCTCCACAACTGCTTGTGTGTGACGACCCGGCTCGTCATCACGTGAGTTACCGATCCGTTTTCTCCATCTTATGTTTCTCTATGCTTCATTATCGGTATTTGAGGTGATCGAGTCGAATTGGATTGGTTTTCGATGGAAATGAGACACTTAGTCTCTTTAACGAAGGCTTATTTTGGAAAAGTCAATCAGATGTTGACTATTGAGTTAGAGGGTTCGGATGTAATTTTTGGTAATTCGATTAGCTTTGGGGGATGATTTGGGACTTAGAAGTGCGACCGAAATTGATTTTGGAGGTCCGGTGTAGAATTAGGCTTGAATTGGTGAAATTAGTATTATGCCGAATTCGGGTTGGTAGGTGAAATTTTGATCCGAGGGTCGGAATAGAATTCTGAGAGTTGCAGTAACTTCGTTAGGTAATTTTGGATGTGTGTGCGAAATTTCAGATCATTCGGAGTTGTTTTGGTCGGGTTTTTGATCAAAGGCGCATTTCGGAAGTTTTTTAAGAAACTTAGGCTTGAATCCGATGTAATTTGATGGTTTTGGTGTTAATTGTAATATTTTGATGATTGGAGAAAGTTTGAATGATGTTTTAGGATGGGTTGACTCTTTTGGTTGAGGTCCCAAGGGCCTCGGGGTGATTTCGGACGGCTAACGGAATGAAATTTGAAGTTTAGTAATTGCAGGTTTTGGCAGCATCAGGTATTTCCGCATCTGCGGCAAAGAAACCGCAGATGCGGTTGCGCAGATGTGAAGGCAAATGTCACAGGTGCGGTGGTGGTCCTGGAAGGTGAGAACCACAGATGTGGAGGGAAACCCGCATCTGCGAGATCGCAGAAGCGGTAGTTGGATCGCAGGTGCGAAATGGCTTAAGGTCGAGCATTTCCGCAGAAGCGGAAGGGTATCCACATAGGCTGGTCCGCGTAAGTGGAAGGGTTACCGCAGAAGCGATTTTTGGACTTTAAATGAGGTTCTGCAGAAGCGGAAGTCAAGCCGCAAAAGTGGTCCTACATAAGCGGAAGAGGGACCGCAGAAGCTAAAAAAGGCCTGGGCAGAAGGGTTTTAAAATAACATTTTCATCCGCGAGCTTGGGGTATTTTCTGTCATTGTTGAGTAACCTTGAGAGCTTTTGACGATGATTTAAGAGGGTTTTGACTGGGAATCTGTTAGAGGTGAGTCCTATAGCCTAGAAACATTATTTTATTGAAGAATCAACCCTTAAATTCATGGAAATTTGATTAAAATGGAAGAACTAGGGCTTGATTTTTGAAATGAAAATTTGGGATTTGAGTGAGCAATTGAGCTCGGATTTTTGTAAATTTGATATGCATAGACTCATGGAGAGATGAGGAATCCTAAGATATAAATTTTATAATTTTTTGAGATGTGGGCCCAGGGCTCGGGTTTTGCCAACTTCGTAATTTTTGATATTTTTCAAGTCTTTTCGATAGGGTTGTATTCTCTTATCCTATTGTAACGTAGTCCTTGTGGTTTTGATCAAATTTAATGCTCGAGGAGGTTGATTTGCGAGGCAAGGGCAAATCAAGCTAAGACTTCGGCCGGCTTGAGGTGAGTAATGGTTATAAATGATGTTCTGAGGGTTTGAAACCCCGAATTTGCACAACGTTGTGCTATGTTGAGATGAGACATACGATGTATGACGAGTGTGGGGTCTGTTACTGCTGGGGATTTGGACTCGGCCCATCCCGATTGATGACTCTATTGTATTTTTGATTGAGACTTAATTAATATCATTATATTCTGGGCTAGTTGCCGTGTATGAGGTCTTGTGCCGATCTGTAGAACCCTTAGGGGGTATTTGTACTGGTTGACCTTACTTTACTTGTCGAAATCAACCCTCAGTCATGTTCTTAACTATTAAACATAATATGAACCGGCTTTAGAAATTGGAAATCCTAATGAGAATAAGCCGGGGTTGGAAACCCTGTCTTAGCTGAGTGTGCCCGAGAGGCGAAGTCAATATTGACTGAGAGGGGTCAAGGAGCCATAGTGAGGGTATTTGATATATACCGGATCAGGCTTGCATGCCGCAGCAGTATATATAAATATATGGATCGGACTGCACGCCACAGTAATATATTATATGGATCGGATTGCACGCCGTAGTAGTATAGCGCTTGGGCTGTAGGAGCCCCTCCGGAGTCTGCACACCCCCAGTGAGCGCAGTCGACTATTATTATTGAATCGGGCTGTACGTCGCAGCTATATATATATATATATATATATATATATATATATATATATATATATATATATATATATATATATATATATATATATATAAAAAAA